>NJDD01007661.1:94606-106009 GCA_002245505.1 Calephelis nemesis | reverse complement strand
GCATACCATTAGTACATTATTAAGCAAATACTATGGACGTAAATAAATGCTCGGTTTGAATTGAAAAAAACTTTTATAACATACGCGCCGGAACCAATATAATCGTCAAAAAAACTGCAGCATATACGTGCCATGATATACGAGCGCAGGTGGCGCACTCCAAATTCTGCGCGGCAAATGGCTGAACTAAAAGATACGCCGAATTTCAATCCCGAGTTATAATAACGTCCTAGCCAATTTTTCGTCACAGCATTGTAACGATCATACGACGTCTCCTCACCAAATTTAAGGGTCGGTCAATGTTGCGTCCGTATACAGGACGCAATAAGTTAGTTGGACGCAGCATCATCGGCAAAAGTGGCCATATGGGACGCAACATAGTTTCTAAGTTGTATATATATATATATATATATATATACTAGTCCTTTAATCAACATGACATAAATACACATAATTTGATAAATGTAAATCATACTTTACCATTTGTTTACACAGTTTACAGTTGTTTACATATATATAGTTGTTTATATATAGTTTACCATTGACGTGCTTAATAGCACCAAGGAATTTATCTGATTTAATTGCTATTAGTTTAAAAAAAAATGTTAGTACTAATAAACTAAAACACTAAACTTGTTTGTATAACAATGTGGTTAAAATATTGTTTAACTACCACTGGTTTGTTAAGATTAATTTTCATGTCTCAAAGTTAATAACACTAATAAAACATGATTTACCAACGTACGATCGTAGACATAAAGTTTGACGTTTCAAAACCTTTCAATAAATTGAACGATCTCAACATTGCATAACAAAAATAAACTGGAATACATTAAACAGTGGTGGCATTTTTAACTTTATAGTTTTTGGTGCAAAGTTTGAAATCCAACGTGCTATTTCTAAGTATTTAGATATGGATTAAGTTGCAATGGCCGTGTTGAGTAATTGTTTGTAAATTTTACGTTTTTCCGATAAGTATTTCGTAAAATAAATCTGTCACAAATAAATACCAAACGAGTACGTACGTATATAATATACGTGTAGTAGTATTTTTTATAGTCAGTTTCACACACATTTTTCACATTCACACATATTTTATTTGACGAGAAATAACCTTATATAAGGGGAAAAAGTGAAATTTGTAATTAGATTTGAATATGCATGTACAGGTGATATTTAAATGGAACCTATAGTCGTTTAACCGCTTTTCTAAACTACGTGCTTTACTTTTCTTTTCTTTCTATAATTTAAAGAAATAATTTAAAAACGCAGCATGCGTTGCCAACCTGATTCTGTAATGAAAAACATTGTGTAAACTCATTGCTCAACGACTTCCCTGCTCTTCAAATTCAGTCTTAATGGCAAGCACAATGTAATGTGAACTTTACCACCTATCCCCGAGTTGGTCTGGGTCTTCTGTGCAGAATAGACCATCTTTTCTGCTCCCATGCACCTCATAAGAGGCGAGCACAATATGTTATAATACACACAACAATGATAATAGAGTAAGTTGCCCTGGAAGGGAACCACCATCTTACCTGTTCCTGCCGTCATTATATATAAGTTCTGGTCCAGGGGTTTAGGCAGCCTGTAGACTAGCACTACCCCTTACCCGTCTGCAGAACAGTGATGCACCTGTAACGTCTATGGCCTCTACAGACCTCGGTTATCTCCATCCATATACCATCATGGAAGGCGTAGGCCTGTTAGGTGTCGACTCTATCAACCAATACCAACTTCTATGTTACAGCATTACGCAGTTTTATAACATTTTTACACATACACACAGACAAACAGAAAGAAGAGTTTGTTTCGCCGTTTGTTGTCCTGACTGGCTAGGTTTGGAGGCGGTAGCAGTTTACAGTAGATGAGGTTAAAATTAAATGTCTATAATATGTTTGCTTATACTGTATACCTTAATTTTTGTTTAAATATTAATGTTTGTTTAAATATTTATACCGATGAAATAAAAAATTGTGTGTGTACTTATTATGTACACGCGTTAGAAGTTATACTTCTTCGGCGTAATAAGATAAAAATCTTTTTAAAATTTTATCTTATGCCTTATTTTACATTTGTAGACAAAATGACACTAACCATAGAAATAAAGAAATATTGTGAATACAGTTGTCAGTTCTCACACAAACATACGTAGATGTCCTTACTTTTACTTTGTTGGTACCTTTTTTTGAAACACTAAAATGTTGTCTATAGCTAACTTCATCATGTCGGTTTTTCGTGACGGTGTGCGCGTGCATCGTAAAAATTTACCCTCATCATTTTTTCCTAACGCGCCAAAAGAAGTATAACTTCAAAAATTTATTTTATTTGTATAAATATAAAAATATTTGCACACCGCGATATGAGGGAATATGTTCGTTTTACACTTGTACGGATAAAAAGCTTCACCGATTTTTATAGAATTCGATATCATATGGTAAGAGACCCGAGTTTAAACACACGCTACTTTTTTTTGAATACCAACCCCTAAATGAAAATAATAGGGTATGAAAGTTTGTATGAAAATCTGTTAGACGCAGAGGAAGTCGAAGGTAAATTAGCTATGGTACTATGTGTTTAGAACGATGCCAACCAACATTTAACTACTTTCACATTACTACCCCCAGGAGATGGAGCGTATGTTGTAACATTTAAACGATCACTTAAACCGTTTTCGGCTGACTCAGCGTTAGTGTCCGGTTAATTAGCCAAAATAAGTGGCTGTGCCCGAGTTGCACGCGATTTCGCAAACATACACAATAACTGCGATACATTATTGATACAATGTTATACTTAAATGGTAACCTGGATAAACATGTACATGGAAGTATTTTGGTTACGGAGACTGTACTTATTTTGTATTTTATATCGTGAAAGGGGGCTAGACGGAAAAAAATTAGGTACATACCTATTCTGTTTTCAATCATTTAATAGCTACCTTGTAGTAAAAGAAACATTAAAATCCATTAACGCGATACAAGCTATCTTGAAAACCTCAACCTTTTTTGGATCAGTCACAAAAAGTTGATTTTCTCAATGCGACACCATTCTTCTAAATTTTTCAAATATTATGTTCACTGGCGGAACAAATTGTAATTATGATTTTAATACATGTAAATCAGCCTTTATTTTTCTAATGCCGCGTCAGCAGTGCCATTCCGTAGTGAAATGGCAAAAACGAATTCTTTTAAGATTTAACATGTTCCCTATGTGGGTCCAGGCTTCTCTATAGAATAGACCATCTGCTTCTCAATAGGCTTACCTTCACTGGCACCGTGACATCAGGCGAGGTGGTAGTTTTGCAGCGACTAGTGCGATAAGGCGGACCTATTCCTGCCACCAAAATGTCAATGCTTGCTGTTGACTTGTTTCGGTTCGGAGGATAATCCCGGCCTCAAGTGGGCAACGCATCATAACCATCTTCGATGTCTCTGGACGGCGTAAATTTCTTACCATTAGGAAATTCGTCCGTCCTTTTAATATCATAAAAAACATGATCATCCGTGATCCGTGATCATGATGATATACGTCCGTCCGTATTTTTAGTTCCCAAACTATTATGACTAAACAGTGGGCACATTTAATAATATAAATATATATAATCTCAAATAAATATAAAACTACTTTGTTTGAGAGGTATATCTCTTATATTAATTCAAGTTATCACTCAAAATCTAGTGCTTTTAAATATTTTTTTTGGAAACTTAAAAGTTAAAAAGTTGTCCAATATAAAGTTTAATTTAATTGTTATGCATAAACGCTTTTTTTATTTCTGTCTTGATAACATTGAGTTTATTAAATTCTACGCGAACAGGATTGGGTAACAGAGTGCGAAATAATGGTTGGAGGGATTTAAAGCTAGCAATCCATCAGTAGTACGGCGCGTCGGTTACGGAATCGATAGGTTGCAGACTGATACCACAATTTTTGTTAATCAACCATCGTTTTGATTTAAAGACTTTCTGACTTACAACATTTATTACACAATAAAATTTTGAATATTTTTCAGTTTGAAAATCTGCCTTTTTAGTGTGTGTTGTGATTTATAAATATTGAATGTTTTTAAAAAAAATAAAAATACTTTTGAATCCAGTTACATAAAATGAAAAAACCTGACTGACTCATCGATCAACGCACGGCCAAAACCACTCTTTTTTAGCTGTAATATGACAATAATATAATAACCATGACGTAGGTAACTGCTGCGGTTGAGTTTTTGAGAATTTCACTCATGATTACATTCGTTTGATTTTATTTAATTTCCCTCATTTGCTGTTAAATGTTTTTCCAAAATGCAAAATTTTATTGACGCTTATTGCAAAAACGCATTTTTAAACAACCTTCGAAACAGAAACGAACTACTTTTCCCAAAAAGGAGTATACTGTACGTTTTTGTACGTGTAGAAATGGACAGCAGTAAAAGCAGCCAGCAGCCTGGCTGTATAAAGTTTTTTTTTTTGTTAATGTAAAGAACACAGCCCACTCGCCTAGCTGCTCGTAAGGCACAAGAATTGATATCTGCGCCTATTACTCAAAACATCATACTTTAGTATGTATTTGCCAATATCGACATCGCTCACCACTATTATAATATAATAGCTTATTTTAATTTGACATTTTTAAAGAAACGGATAGAGATGGGAAAATATTTGATTTGATTAATAATCTCTATCCGTTTCTTTAAAAATGTTCTTTAAAAATGGGAATGGGAAAATGGTTGTATAAATAACATTTATACAAATATTTTCCCATCTCTATCCGCTTCTTTAAAAGTGTCAAATTAAAATAAGCGCACGTAAGTTCGTTGCATAATTGAATTTAATATCTCTGCGCACGTCATAGATATTAACTTTAACACGAAATAACGTACCGTCAAGTCAAGACGTCAAAAAGCAAGTAATTTCTATTAACTCTAATTTTCCGATATGTTCTGTTATTCAAGACCACTTTTCTAATCCATTTTCTATGAACATACATAACTATTACTCGTACAATTTACGTATATTCCTTTTTTCTCCTTTTTGGAAACAAAACAAGGGTGGTCCTTTGGGAATTTGATACAATTCCACTAGCATTCTAATTTATTTTTAAATATGTGCCAGTAAAAGGCCCTGCACTTTTACTGAACAATCTGATTTTGATTATTTTTAAGCAGGTGCTTTCGGGCTGGTCTCATCTAAAATTAACCAAGATACAATGTAGGGTTGGCGCTTATTGCATTAATTAAAAGAGTTTATCTTTTAAAACTGTTTTGAACCGAGTCCATAGAACACTGGTACAACACTAGGCTGGGGTCTGTACTAGGAACAAAGTAAAATAAAGGAGTAGATAGTTAAACTGTGTGGTCCGACACAGGACACATCGGCTGCAATATTGATGCGGTGCGGACGGACACGACCGTTATCGTTAATCTACCGTCATATTGATTTATGGTGAGACTTAAACCGCACTCGGTCGAATAAAGTGTCCTCGTGGCTATATATCCTGTACAGTTTTTAATAACGAAACTCCGATCCTGATCTAAATATACCAGTATATATCGCCTTTACACACCCGATGTGATACCAAGCGCTGCCAACTTGAGTTTGGGTTATACCACGGACAGGGTGTACGAGTAATACGTGAGTGCAAAATACTGTGACTGTTCTAGTAGAACAAAATAACGTTCCACTAGCGACCGATAATAATACAATAGATGGAGATGTTACATGACTCTAAAAAATATGGTTTAAAAGGCCCATTGTCTGTTTTAGGGTTAAATAGTTCCACCACTTTATTTCAGTAGCCATCCCAGATTTAAATAATTTGACCCACTATTGAATTTACCCTGGGAAAGTGCAAGCTGCCCTAAAACATAAATGTGATAATGTCATAACCGCTTGCTCGTTCCTGAGTTAAATTTAATTCTTAAGAGCCACTTGCACGTTCCTGGGTTAAGTATTTAACACTGAGTTAGCGTCTGACTACGGTTAATCACCTTAAATTTTACAGTTTAACTCAATATCAAATGTAATCCGGGAACGTGCAAGTGGCCCTAAAGGGTTTAATTGTAAAGATAGAGTGTTTTATCGTAGTATCAGTAGCTAACTCGGAAGTTAAATATAGGAACTTGCAAGCGGTCCAAACTAACGTAATATGACTTATATCTCAAAATATGTGAAATTATACGGGAGAAGTCAAAAGTGATAATCCGGAAATAACGGAACAGAAGGGGCTGATCAAAAGCATCCTGCCCGCGATAAATCATACGCAGAAACGTCCACGCCCGCCGTTAATCACAAGTTTTTGTACTAATTGGCTCTTAGTATAGAGTTGTGCCGCGTACACGTGCGGACATATTATTTCATTCTAATGTCATTTTAACGTGTCACATGTTACTTACACAAAACTTTAAAAGAATACTAGCAGTATCCTACAGCAGCACCCGCGTGGAACTTAACGTTGTGTATGTTATGGGATCGACAGATCTCTTATCTATATATTAGTACGGGATGCAAAAACTTGGGGGCTCCTTTTTACGAAAATTCCGCGAACACAGGAGCATAAAATTTGGCACACTTATAGTTTATGTGTAGGAGAAGTCCAGAACGCAAACATTTTTCAATAAAAATGCTTATAAAGTACATTAAATCAATAAATAAAACATTACCCACACTACCATGCATTTGACACACACAAAGAAATATATTGATGATAAAGATAAAAGATCACAGATGGCGCACCATACAGTTTGGAAACAAAGTGGTCTTGAGAAATAAAGATGCCGTTCTTATCAACAAGATATTAAAATTTATAATAGTCGAATTTCGAGCAATGGGCAATCACTAGTTATTAATAAACACACGATACGTTAGTTACAAGTGATCATGCTGTTTATTACCCGCGCTAATATATAAATTTCTAAAATTGTATGTACGTAGGTATATTACATTAATTGTTGATTAATATTTTATATTGTTTGTTAACATAATAAAACATAAAATCTAAGTTCCTCTCTTCAATGTCAGTCCGTATATTTTTTACCGTTTCTATTAATATGGCGCTTTAAAAAAGGTCGTCAATGTTTAAAATAAAAACGCACCATAAACTTAGAAGATTTTAGGGCGCGTGCTTACACCTTAAAACCATAAAACATAAACAATTTATATGACCCCGCCTCACTTAATTTTATTAACCATAAACTAATTTTGTAATTTCTTTTGGCCTCCAGTGTAACAGTGGATGAGAGATGGCCTAATAAAAATATGTCATCCGCATAGAAATAACTTTTTATTAATAGTCCTGGATATTAGGAACAGGCAAGGGTTACTTTTGTTGAAGTATAGCCCGTATGATGACGCTAAAGTGCCTTATGCTTTGGCAGGATTTCGTGGCTCAATCAGAAGTTGCTTTCTTTTTTTTTAAGAAACACAGGACAATTTATAAGTCTCGATTCGTTCAGTAAATCATAAAGTATATTCACGCCCATATCCCCGAAGAGGTAGCCAGAGGCACAACCAAAACACTAAGTCCCACAATATGATAGGTGGCAAGCCTATCGCCAACCGGGCACATATCCAACCAAACAACGTAATTCTTAATAGTAAATTGAAAATACTCATTTTAATTTTTTTTATTGTCCCAAGAATCGAGTCCGGGACCTCAAGAAGTCAAGTCTACGTGACCACTTGACCACAGAGGCGAAAAAATAAGGCAGTAAATTTCTACGAATAATACAGTGCAGCAGACTCCACGAAGCAAATTTCATATTCCCCATACCTCTAATTTTTTCTTTTTTTATTCTTGTAACGAGTTTTCACACAGTATACTTCAAGTGCTGATCATTATATTTGACTCTCGCATTTCGAAACACCACTGCAACACAAATCCGTACTTAAGCACTGTCATTTTGACAGAAAACTATAAACCATCTCGAACCTTGTTTAAGCCCAGGCTTAAAAGTGACTTCCATTTTAAAACACAGGCCTTACTTGGGTTCTATAGCAAGCTTACTCCTCATGCACATTTCGAAATCTTTATAATATATATTATGACATTTATAGCTATTTTTTATATAAACAATAAAATGAAATGGTGATCGCATTTTAAAACTACAAACATAATTATTGTAAAATAAAAATTACATTAAATTTTGTAATGTATTTACAACATAATACCATTTTTTTAATTTTTGGTCGGATATATTTGTAAAGTAAAATTAAAAGTTTCTTAAAGATTTTTGTTAACTTTAATTTCATGATAATATAATATAAACAATATTAGGGTTCTAAAGAATTTGCTTTCAAACACGAATTGATTTCTCAGGATACGGATTATTGTGTTTGCCTATTACCTATAAAGCAAGAAGTAAAATTAAATTAAAATGTTTACTTCTGCTTTAAGAGATACCTTAATTCATTCAATTAAATCAATATAATTTCAATAAAGTGCTCTACCAATTGACAACGCGGGGAACCCTGTTCTGCGAATGTTTCTAATGATGATGAATTGTAAAGTGAATACTATCCAATGTCCATACAAACAAAGGTAATTATTATTAATTGTTCAAGAGTATTCATGATTAAACAAGGTCTATAGATGGTTAAGGTTCAAAATTATTTAATTAATATAGTCTAACAAATCATATACTATTATATACTGTAATTTTTCCTATAATAAGAGAAGGAATTGCGTACTTCTAAAATGTTTTTGTTAATTAAGGTAACTGCCTAATGCGCCTACATTAGGCAGTAAAAATCACATTAGGTAGTCAGAATATCAAGGCCGAAACCAGGACAAGGGACTAGTAAAATTCAAATAGATATGAAACAAATCTAAATCATAAATTAATTTGTAAGTTACGATCTCACTTTATACTTGTTCCCTTCTTGTTCATTGACAACTTTGATCTATTGAACGGTCTTATTCAACATGGTGTATTTTTTTAATATTATTTTTACTCACTCTCACTAAAAGGTCTACTGTGGACTTATGCGAGAGTAAACAAAACTGTTAGCAAGTAAAAATAAACTAAATTAAAAATTGAAATAAATTAAAATATTTTACCTGGTGACAAACGATAAATGAATAAAAATATTTTTAATGAATATCTATTTTAAAATGTATATTTTTTTAACAATATTAGATAAAACAGACTATAAAATGATGTACCCAGTACATCATAGCACTAAAGTAATGCCTATGCCAGAGAAATTTCACTTTGTTATTAAAAGTAGATCCAGACGAGATAACGTCAAAACCAGTACTAAAAACATGTTATCCTAATTAACTTTTAACAATCTGTATTATTTCAGCTACGCTAATAATACAGTGGTATGAGCCTTCAATCAACGTTTTATGTTCTAATTTAGATTAATGTGCTTAAGTTTTTAAGTAAAACGGGTCGACTCTCTCAGTGCTTTATGAGCTTGTACTACATACCTTAAGATTGAAGTCTGCTTGCGTTTTGCACATCAGTGATTTCGTGAACGGACATTCCGTTCGTATTATTACTTATTCTGTGCCTGAGCTGCAAAAAAATACATTTGGCAATGTAGGTTTTATTCATTTTCATATTTATTCATGTCTAATAAGAACATACATATGTTATGTCTAAATTAGTTCTTTAGCCACGTTCCCATACTTCACTCGTGTAAAAATTTGGTTAATAACCAAAATATCTTATAATACTATTTTTCACAAAATTTTATTTAAATAATTCTGCTCGAAGAATGTGTGAAAATGTAACAGCTATCTATTTGTATGCAAACATCAACAAAGACATCATTTACATAAGTATGAGTATCGGTGACGCGTGGAGCATCTTTGTCATACATAAATGTATTGAATAAGGTAAGAAAATATTTATTTATGAATGAAATAACACACTACAGTCTACAGATAACAAAAAAGAACATTAAATTTATTGACCAAAAAAATGCATGGACAAACTTACAAAACAAATTAAAATAAGCATTTAGCAAAAAAATCTTGGCTCTATTCTACATAAGTGCGTCCATTACGAACCACTTACAAACCAATTGATTTAATGAAGTCTGAACGTGCGACCAACTGAGCAGTTTGTCGAGCAACTACCAGTTACCAGTTACTTCAATTTACTAGTACTACCATGTTGGGAAACTGTTTTTTCTCACAACTTTTCTAATAAACTTGATTGATATCGCCTATTTACCTGACGGTAAACATGGGTTTTGTGTTTTTGTAAGGCAAAGAAGTCATCACATATCTTGATGACAGTTACGGCCAATATTAATAATGTATCTCTAAAGATGGATTTCAAGCAATCTAAATAGCTGCGTATCCGCCGGCCTATCCTACACCTAATTGCCATATTTATCCTGTCCACAGATATGTTATTGGCAAGCGATAACATAAAAATGGATCAAAATATCAACATTGGACAGTAAATTTTGGATTGGGATTGATTATTAATATTGGCCGTTAGCCTACAAAACCAATCGGTGACAATACCACTAATTTTTATATTCTAACCTCTATGTAGTGTTAAGCGTCCTGCAAAGGGAGCTTACCGGCTACTATACCGTCCTTACCCTTCCGAGAAACTTTTACTTACAACAACATCACTTGTTTCTGCCATCATGTCAGTAACGGCAGCACTTGTTACCCGAGTTAAAGATTGGATCTTAAACTCTTAACTTTATTAATGTGTATGTCACATAGTTTAAAAAACTTTTCTGTTCGTTCCGAAAAATATAAGAGCGTGAAGATATTTATTTGTGTATTTTTTATGTGTATCGCGTATCTTTATCCCCGACGGGACACTACAATTTTACGATATTCGGGTGTACATTGAGCCGAAAAAGCTAAAATATATTCCGTTGGCCATTCCCATTGATTGCCAGTTGTGGCACAAAGGGAAACGGGTGCCAATGTTATATACACCTATACTACGTCTCACTGTAACGGTTTTATGGAATTGACTTAGTTTTTAACTGAATACCAAAAAGGAGGTTGTATCTCGCTATCAACAGTCGAGTTAAGAAAATTTTATGTGTGCTAACTCTGAACCGCTTTTGAAGTTTGTTTATGTATTTTAATACTTTAATTTAGTCAAATTTAAAATTTATCAAAACCTGACGAGTAATTTAATATTTTTCTTTATCTTATGGCTTAAGATAGCGAACAAGCACTGCGCTCTCTGTTAAAGCCCGGTGAAGTTGTAAAAACCGCGAGGTTGGCAACACATTAGTCATTCCAAAAAAAAACTGGGCTCTCTTGGGCTGGACTCTGGAATGATAAAAATTAATCGAGGCATGTAGGTACTACAAATGTTATAGATGCGCGCTGCTCTCCTGTGGTCGGTGTGTCTGGTCTCTTATGGAAATCTGCCGGCTTCCTCCAGACCGGAACACCACATTCATTATGGCGAGAGGAATTATTAGA
>NJDD01007661.1:73951-87453 GCA_002245505.1 Calephelis nemesis | reverse complement strand
TAAGTTACATTCGTAATGTACAATTATCATAAAATTCTAAATTTTCAATAACCCTTGGCAAAGCTTATCTGTATTGTAGTTAAGGATCATCTCAACGACGCTAGCTATAAAAATATTCAAGGTTTCATTAATTTAATTAAATCCAGGTAAAGCATTTAAGACGTTAGTGGGTATTTTAGAAAAGAATATGTACGTAAAAAAGAAATCTCTTTATAAACCTCATATAAAAACCCCTTTAGTTGAAGTACTCTCTTTCTACTTAAAATAAAATTTCCATTGCGACTGAGTCGTTTCGGTAATATTACGTAATACAAGCTGTACCTGGCTCTAAGCAAGATGTTCCCTCTATTTCGGGCAAATCACTGGCGTACTTAATGCGCTCTAGTCATACACATGCAAAACACCTGTCACGTGGCGGTTCAACGACCCCCTCTAAGGTAGACCGCACACTGAAATGTTTCAGTACTATATTACACTAGCTTACCCGACAGACGTCTTCCAGTCTTTACTATGAATATGGAATAGAATTTGTGGTTTTTCGTCAAACTTTTTTTTCATAGAAATCTTCTCCTGACAATATTTAAGACAAAAAAAGAATTTACGAATTGTTAAACTCGTTCACCAGTTATGCGATGACCAAGGCAAACAGAGATTTATTTTTGCATACATATCTATTTATAAATCTATTTATTAATATTTTTTAAAGGCGAGGCCCCATTACAACTTTGCGTTGCGTCGCGTCGTGGGAACGAAACAGAACAGAACAGAAAAGCGACGCAGTCACGACGCTGCTACGACGCAGCAAATTATTGGGACCTCGCCTTAATACTTACTAACGTGTTATCTCATTTTACTAATCCATTACAGTACTACTACTAATGTAAATATGTTTGTTTGTCTTTCTTTTACATCGCACCGGAGTGGTGTTATTCTAATGTTCTAGTATATACCCTTGAGTCCGACCGAAACCGTAACCGAAAACGAAAGTTCGGTCGTGGCTTCTGTTTCGGCCGAAACCGAATACGAAACCGAAACTCACGTGACCTTATATATAATACCGTCAAATACCCAAATGTTGATGATTTTTAAATTTTTATGAATTTGTTTAGGTTCATTAAATAAAACACTGGATTTTTACTTTGCTACAATCATTTATTAATGTAATTCACAGAAATACTGCTATCTTATTTTTTCAAAGTTAAGTTCTCATAATCAAATCACTAATTAACACTGTTTCATTTTTCCCAATAAGTAATGATATTTTGAAATGTTATTAGTTAGTACATACTTCGATTATTAGTTAGTACTCATTAGTCTCTTTTACCCTCATATAAAAATGGTAATCATTACTAATATGACTATTATATAAATTAGTTTCAATCTTAACAAAAAGAGATAACAATGGTAGGATAATTAAATCACGATCAGAAGTTAGGCGAATGTGCTCGATAAATTCCGAAACAGTTTCGGTTTCGGCAAAAGTTTCGGTCAGTTTTGTGCCGAAAACGAAACTGTTACCGAAACTTCTCTTTTCTCTTCTCTGACTCTAAGTCGAGTATACTGATATAGATAATCTTGAGCACATTAAAAAAAATTCTAACGCGCTTAGTTTCTTTCTCCGGATCTTCTTGGGGTATAGCCGCTATTCCGTTCCGGTGATAGTTTTACGAGTATGTCAAAGTCAACATGCGTAAGGACTGCGTATAGGGTTCGTGTGAGTAAAGTTCTATGGATCCGACTTTCGGATTGGTACCATTGCCGAACTTATCCATCCGTCGCAATGTGCTCGCTACTATTGTATCTTTCTGGAGAGTAACGCAGCGGGTAAAATTATTCATCGGATAGGCTTTTAACATCTGAAACGCATTAGAAACTCCAAACTGCATACTTCAGATTGGCAAAGCATTGTTACTATATTTAGACAAAGTACGTATATCTCTTCAAGAAATGAGTTTATTTGTAGACCTAACTATCTTTTAAAAATACGTGAAATATACATATTGGCAGTTTCAGATTGGCAACGCACCGTTACCATTTTTAGTATCTTTAGATAAAGTATATCTCTTTTCACCAAGAAATCTGTTTATTAGTTTGCCTTACTGTCATATATTAAAAAGCGGTTGTCTGTAAAGTCGGTATACTGACGGTAGTTGAACGTGACAACGTCATAATAACGGAGCTGGAGGTCGATTGTGCCTCTTTGTAGCTCGTTCCGCGCGAGACTTGCACTTCAAGCCTTAAATGGCACGCCTCAGAGCGAGGTAACGCCGCATGAGTCATGTTTTTTGGTGCGTGCAGCCAGCTCCATCGAATTATAAGACGTTGTCACGTTAAAAACCTAAAATATATTCCCTGAGTGTCGCCACCCTTAGACTAAAGTATGAGATCAGTTTCTTGCGGCAATTCGCGATAATGTATGTGAGAAACCCGAACGTGTGTAATTGTAGTAACGTCTCGCCAGTCGCCTTGTAACACACATTATCTTAACTGCCATTGTGAAACCGCACGCTTATCCAAATCCCACTCATTATGCTCATTTATAAAAAAACAATCATTCAACATTTCATAATTTATACAGCTTTAAATTACTTTTTTAAGTTTTGTACCTGTTTTTTATTCCATTCATTTTACGTGTGAACAATAAACTGTTAAATAAAACTAAAAATGTAAGTCTTCTATGATATTTTTTTACATTATTTTGTCGTAATCTATCGTTTAGTGATATAACGATTTATTTTTTTATTATGATTTTAAATCTGATATATTTTAATGATAAAAGGACAAGATATTTTCTTTGTAAAAAATACACTACATTTATAGACACGTAAGATGCTAACAATGTATTGCTAATATATGCGCAATCCTGGGATGTTACAAGTATGTCTCTTACGCAAAACTGTAAGACGATAATTATAGATAATGGCAGTGAATTTACTAAATACTAACTTAACTTTAGGTCTCTGCTATATTTTTTTAATGAAACAAACGAAAGAACACTTTAGACATATCAAATTATTTAGGAGATGTGTAATAACTTGTGAACATTTTTAATTAACATGTTCCTTACTGACAAAATGTCGCTTACTGGCGATTTTGACAGTTCTTAACGTATTTTGTCTATCTATTACTTGGATTGATAGCGACAAATTCAAATTAGTAAGTAAAATTAATAAATTATGTACATTAGTTTCTATAAAAGGTGTAAAAAATTCGGTAATCTCAATAAATCAATTAAGTATGAGTTAATATTTTTAAGCAATTTTTTAAGGTAAATTAAAATGTACTTATCATCATTGTATTTGCAGAAATACGTCCGCAGCGTGCAAGCCTGCAAATATAATTTAATTAATTCATTTTCAGAGAAGGGAACGTCAAAATATGTGTTTTTGTGAAAATTTACCGTTTTTTTTATATAGAGCCAAGTTTATTTTATCGTGTTTTGTTGTACTGTAATTTCGCCTTAACAACTTTTACCCCTTATAAAGAAAAAAGGTGATTACATATACTAATTTCCTAATTGGATTAATTTTGAAATATCGGATGTCAGAATCCATGTAAAATATTATGATTACTTTTAAATTGATTTCAGTACCCCTCATAAATGTATTGACTATGTTTCCCTCGTTTAACCCTTTTCTCTAATTTCCTCCGACTTGTAATATGACGAGTGTTCGGTAACTGCGTAGTCAACAAAAAGCCAAGTCATCTGCCGTTATTGGCGGGATTAATCTGAAGGGTTTAATCTCGCGACAGATTCCGAAGCTTATCGATGTATTTAACGCTCTGTCACTCGTGTTATTAAATTTGACAGATCCTGGCTGAGTGATTCTGCCCACGGTGTAAGTCGATTTCTCTTACCAGTTGACATATCTACGCTATTATAAAGCTATAAAGTTTGTTTGTTTGCTTGAACGCGCTGATCTCATTAACTACTGGTCCGATTTGAAAAAATATTTCAGTTTTAGATAACGCATTTATCGAGGAAGGCTATTTATCACGCTAAGACCCAAAGGAACAGAACACTAATAAAGACTGTTTCAAAATCGGGGAATGTTTTATTTAGAATCTGTTAGTTAATGTCAAACGTTACGAAGTTTGCCGAGTAAAGTAGTTTTCTTATAATAGTAAACAATAAATTTCCTTAGTGTTAACAATGCTGCAAACATGAGAAAAACTCACGACTCTGAGATTATTCTGGCAAGTGTCAGTGTAGTCTAGGATCGGATTTTAAAATTTATAGACTTGTCACAAGAAACAATAACATCTATGGTGTCAACAGGCCACGGTTGTCTTTTACTATTAAGCTTGTTCGTTGACCTATTATTTAAAAAAACGCCTGGTCTTAAATTTCATAATATATCTTCTATTACATCAAAGATAAAGGTTTCTCAACCCAAGGATCGGATGCTAAGTCTCTTGAGTACCAGTTACCCTGCCTTCCAAACTTAAACATGACAACAGAAAGCACTTCCTTATGTTGACAGGAATTGGTGAAAATTTTTCTATCACGTTTACATTCTTTGCACGAGTTTTTTTCTACTTGAAATTGGAATGTGCATTGTCAGATGTTTTTTGACAAATTTCGTGAAACGTCAATCGTATTTGACATATTTTACATTTTTTGTCGAGTGCGAATTGACTATGTGAATCCTAAAGTTAGGGATACGCGAGAAATGTTGAAGTAAGATTATTATAGTAATATTAAATAAAGTTATGTAAATGCATATATATAGAGGTGGAAAATGATTTTGGTAAGACCTACGGTATACGTTTATATTATGTTTTATGACACAACTAGCGGCCCGCCCCGACTTCGCACGGTTATCCTCAATCACATTATCTATTAAAAAAACCGCATCAAAATCCGTAGTTTGAAGGATTTAACCATACAAAGGGACATAGGGACAGAGGAAGCGACTTTGTTTTATACTATGTAGTGATAGTAAAATAGTTTTGTATGTTACGCTTGAGACATTTCACAATAACCGATTTTGGTTAACGTTAATAAAATAGGTAATCTGACAAATTGATAATCCACAGTCAAATCGCTCGGGTTTTGTCTGAGGATGGTGTCAAGTGTCTCTGAAACCGTCGTTACAAAGAAGACAGTTTCAGACAGTGGAGGAAGCTAAGCAAGTCTGTCATTTGGCACAAGATACTCACTGCTTACCTTAAAAAGGATTTGTCGTGGAGATATTTATAACCATGTTGTATTTTTAACCATCTGTATAAAGCAGGAAGTCCTTAAATCGATATGTGATGACCCTGTCTTTTATGAATGGATATTTTAGTGACTCTTTTTGTAAAACAAGTCATATCTCTGAGGTATTCTCATAAAAATCGAATAACACTGAACAATCAATAATCCACATATTGTGTGTGTCACCTGATGACATATGGAACTGAGACTTGGCCGTTAAATGTGGACCTCTTAAATAAGCTCAGAGTCGCTCAGCGTACTATAGAGAGAGCTATGCTATATACATGATCCGTAATTCGGTGATCTGCAAGAGAACGAGAGTAACCGACATAGTTCAGAGAGTTAGCAAACTAAAGTGGCAACGGGCTGTCCACATAGCTCGCAGAACCGACAACCGCTGGGGAAGAAAGGTTCTCGAGTGTCGGCCCCGCACCGTAGGTCGCAGTGTTGGACGACCTCCCACCCGGTGGACTGATGATCTGGTCAAAGTCGCGGGGATTCGCTGGATACAAGCTGGTGACCGTGACTCGTGGCGCTCTTTGGGAGAGGCCTATGTCTAACAGGGGACTTGTTCCGGCTGATGATGATGATGCATCGATATATTCACAAAGAAAAATTAAAATTATTTTTTTTGGCAGTGTTCTTTCTTTCAAATTATTTTAAAACTGAGTTTAGAAATAGCTTGCATGTTAAAATGTGTACGTGAAATGTAGACAAATTTGTCATATGTCACATTCGTTATTGTAGCCTTCATGACACCTGTAAAGCGTTGTATAGTTCACATGTGTGAGTGACGCGCGTCTTGTTAGCGACATCGTTAACGCAGCACATGTGGCGATAAGGAAAAATACTGCATCATTATGGAATACGTTTCCGATTTGTTCCACTGTAGTACACAGTTTTTCAAGATGTTAAGGTTTTGTTATTTCTGGTTCAGAAAAACAAGCGACGAATTTCTTAATAGACACATGTTGCATAGATACACCAAAGTGCGTTGCTAATCTGAGGCTAGCATTTCAAGACTGTATAAGATTAATTGTCTCTGAATAACACAATAACTGAGAACACAATAAATCAGCCGAAACCTGTAATGCCGTGTATAATGGTCGCAAAAATAGCCGGCCTATGGTCACGGTGCTAGTGATACACGCTAGCTTTTTGCTGACTACTAGGTAGTAAGTATCTATTTTCGATTGACTGCCAAGGACAAGAATAAAGATACTAAACAAATTCAAATAACTTGTTAGCTACGTTGTTAATATTTCGTAGTCGTTTCCTTACTCTAGAAAAAATTCTATCACGATAAACTGGTTACACCGTGGAATTCGGCGATAATCGATCTCCACGGGAACACAAAGCTTGGACTCAGCTCTTTACTACCGTCAAATAAACTTTTACTCGTGTCTGAGCCAGAGGCATAAAACTTTTATGCTTTTGAAGCAAGTTTTAAGGTAAATGACCAAATGTCTCTTTCAGGCAAATGGACGAAATTCGAAATCATATTTAGAAATTGTACCTTTTCCGTGTCGTCCGTGTTCAGTAGAAAAGACCATCTCCTTCTCTGCCTGGTAGTTAGTAAGAGACGACCATAGGTTAAATCTGTCATTACCAACAAGACTACTGGTGGTAGAGTGCTGTGAAGAAATTGTAGGGGATCTACCTTACTAATTCCTGCCGCCTAATTAATGAAAATATCATCTACAGAGTGAGGTAGCCGGTATAAATAAATAAATATATAAATGATTATCCTTGGACAAGTTACACGAATTGAATCTAACACCAAAGTAAGCAAATTATATGCTTGTGTTATGGGTTTATTTCTTTTACAACGATTCTAATACATAGAAATATTTAAATATATACCAGAATAAATTTAATAAATTGACCTAACACTCCGGCCAGTGTCTATAGGCTGCGACGATCTCTTACTGTCAGGGAAGCCGAGTGCTTGTTCTTTAACTTTTGCCATAAAAAATTGTAAGTTTAAAAAAGAAATGTATTTTTTCGCTTTTCGCAATTGGATTTTATTTCTTGTTAGGTTGCTAACACAGATGCAATCTAGTTGTAGAGTCGTATTAGAGAGCTCGGTTTCCTTCACGATATCAATCCAATCTGGATAAGCTGAGATAAGTGAGACTTACCCCAAAAATAAATTAAGACGAGGAAGTAGTCAGCTCGCTAAGAGACTGTTAATGCCGAAAGTTCGCGATTTACGACCAAAACATGGAAGATGTGATTAGTTGCCACTTAGGACTCCAAAACATTTCCTTTCGTCAGATTGCTTGTAGTTCTGTGATATCTTCATTACCATTACCATATTAACGTTATAAATACGAAAGCCAGTATATTTGTTCCAACTCCAAGTCAAAATAACTAAACTGTTTTTAATTAATTCTAGCACAGGAGTAGATTTGATATTGGAGAAGCACATAGGATACTTTCAACTAGACATTTTTACATGCTATGAGAGAACTTAAACAACTTTAATACGGGTGACGTAGATGTATGGTAGCTTATGTGTTATTGACTATTGTCATGTATAAATTATATTCCCGTAAAGTTTTATTTAAATCCGTTATATGTAGTTTTTGCGTGAAAGAGTAACAAACATTTTTCTATACTTACAAACTATCTAAAAACATTTATACTGCATAGTATTCGTACTGCATAGTAGGTATAAATGTTGTTGTCTAAATAAAAAGTAGTAAATATCCTTTTAAACGGTCTTGCCTATGTTCTCGTTAAAGTCATTAAAATCGTTTCAGCTGTTAACGTAGAAACATACATATACGCTTTATCATTTATAATATTATGACCTCAGACCAATAAAAAAATAAAGACACTGCAAAGCGCAAATTGGAGGGAGTAATATGAAAACGGTGCGGTAATAGACGGCAACATAATATTATTATTGAGTACGAGCGTAGTGTATGGAAGGGATAGAGTAAACGATCGCAGCGCACGCTGCGGCAGAAATGTGCAACAAAAGGGGTTATTGAAATTTGATAATCAAACGTTGTTTTGAAAATGGGTCATTATTCTTGATGTGTAATATCATCTTATGAAAACCAGACCGTGTTAATTACAGTGTTGACAGTCCGTTTGAATTTTATGTTTTTCCTAATGCAACCTGAAAAATAGATCAAAGAATCAAACGGGTATATGTTGTTAAAAGGTAATTGGACACAACCTTAAGTTACAACGTTAATTAAAAAAAAATTGTAGGATATTTACTAATTATGGTATTATTGTTTATTGTTGATGATGGATCGCCATGGTATCCAAAACCTGACGACAAAATATAAAAGTTGAAGCACGGACAAAAATCGTAGGTATCAAGACCATATTTTTAAGTGGTTTTGCTTAGTGAAAGTCCTACTGTTTGCTGAAACAAGAAACCGAAAATTTGGTGATATAGGTATCATCAACAATACATGACTATTAACTGCTTGGTACTTATTCAGTAATTTCGAATTTTCACTAACAAAATTAACTATGGTCTCTTGATTTGGTCGCCACTGTGGTCTAGCGGTCCGGCGTCGGACTTGACTTCTTGAGGTCCCGGGTTAGATCCCCGGGTCGGGTAACAAAAAAAGTGTGTATTTTCAATTTTCTAATAAAATTAATGTTGCCTGGGATTGGATATGTGCCTGGTTGACGAGGTGCTTGCCCCTTATCACATTGTGGGACTTAGTGTCTTCGGCTAGTCGTGGGTGCCCTGGTTGTGCCTCTGCATACCTCATCGGAGATATGGGCGTGAAGATACTTAAAATTAACTATGACAAAATGTATAGTTTCAATCAATGACTGGCATCTAATATTTTTAATGGAAGTTAAAACTGGATTAATATTTCATGAATTTATTTAATTCAGATACTTATATCATGATTTACACTCTCATACCAGTTCTTAAAATTACTTTCACTTTCCCTTTAATTGTTTTTAATAAATCTCTATGAAACACTATTTATATTATTTCTATTATATTTTATTTTACAAAAAAATATGATGCAGTTATCATCTACTATTTGACGTACTTCCCTTAAGTTGCGTTTACAAGGTGGCGCTGTTGTCGTGCACCTTCCCAATACTCGTACATATTAGCCAGTCACGAGCGGGTGACAATATTAAATTTTTGATAGAAAATCTATAATATAAAAATGCATAGCTGAAAGTGTTGCTAAGCGCATAACTTCCAAACGACTAGATCGATTCGGTTAAATCTTTTTTTTAAAGTGAAACTTCTTTATCGGGGTTGGAAAAAATTTTCTTGGAAAAAATGTTACACTAAATTAGTGTAACATTTTTTCGTTACGCGTCACATTTTCCCGTTACGCGCCGTCTTTGTTCTTATCCCTACCACGCGTGATTCGAAGTATACTTTCTCCAGCGGAGTAGGGATTGGCAATAAACTTTATTTAACCAATTTCTGTAAAGTTGCATATAGTAAATTATTTTTTGAAAAATAACGTCATAAAGAAGTTTCACTTCTTCACTTCTTACGAGTGTACGCTAGTACACGCACACATTCTTTGTTATTGTGTTAGTTATTACCATGAGAAGAATCTTATGAAGAGAAAAACCGGGTAAATTGCAAGGAAAATGATAAAATACTTTGTTACCCCATACAAACAGAACGGGTGGAACAAAGTTCGCCGGGACAGCTAGCATTCGATAAATATGCCGTCTTGCGTGTTAAAATATTGTAAAAATAATGCATGTTTTGAAAAAAGCCTTGAGGAATTACTTTTCACACATATGTAACCGATTCTCTTATTGATTTCAGTGTACAAACAAAACCCGGCCAATTAGCAATATTGCATGGGGACCCCATAATATTTTTTTTAGTTTTTAGTATTTGTTGTTATAGCGGCAACGGAAATACATCATTTGTGAAAATATCAGCTTTTTTATTTGTTTCTTGGAACACAAAACTACTCGCCATTTAAACTTTGTTGTAAAATTATTGACGATAGATTTTCCCCAGAAATCGGGAAAAAAGCCTTTTTTTAACTTACCCGCTTTGGGTATCGAATGAAAGTGCTTAGTTATTCCTTTATTCCAATTTTTGAAAGCACTGATTTTCGGGTATTTGTATAATCAAATATGTTATATTATCACCGGTCGCGGTGGGTGAACAGTCAATTCCTGTTTTCTTAGCCTTTAAGCTAATTTTAATTTGAGGATGCTTAGCTTAAAACTCTCCTGATGATATAACAACCGTTGTCAATAGACATTATTGATATTATCGGTGCGTTGCTGTCCTGTAGCCAAATTGCTACATTTATTATACGTACGTCTCCTCCGGACTGGGACATGATAGTGTTATTATGTCGGCAGGAATAGGTAAAGTATCCTCCACACTATGCGGGCCAGTTGCTGCACAGCATTCTATTACCAGTGGTCACTTTTGTAATAACTAATAACATGTGGCCTTTTACTACTCAGTGACTTTTTTCTAAACCTCATTTTAACACCTATTCGTAAAAGCCCCAAACTTATGGGTTTAATAAATATTTTTTTGCGTTTCAGTGCTAAATATGGAGAACCCCCAAAATTTACTGAATTATTTTCGACTTTGGTGTAAAGATACTATTTTTAATAGTATAGCTTTTACAGTTTCGTAAAAAAAGGTGCTGTGACATACAGACAGAAGTGACGAAAGTTTAAGGGTTACATTTTTAGGCCTCTGGCTACGGAACCCTAAAAAGGATGCTTCAAATCGTATGAAAAGTTATATGTTGTTTATCATTCAAAAATATACACGTTAAATACATATAATATATTATGTCGATTAAAAACACTACTAATATTTCTGTATGGTATTGTAGCAAAATTTTAAATTAAAAATAATGATTTAGATAACATGTATACAAAAGTTGAGTGGCATTAGTGAAAATATGTGGTGATTTTACCCTCAGACAACACTTGCAATCTTTTTATTTGCATGTGTGCAAAGTCATAGCGTGTGCCTACATTACCCCACGCGTACCTTTCGCAACATAGGTATCAAAAAAGTTGACTTCATTTTTTTCTTCGAATTTTTCTCCATATGTCGAAAATAAAAATGTAGAATACATGATAACCCTCGAACTGAATGTCATTTGGTAGCAACGAGGGCGCCTGGGTTGCGCAATGGCAAAACTAACACGAGCTCTAACGAAGCGTGCCCGAGCCAACCCTGACATCGATAGATACGATCCTACTTAGCTCACTGAAGCCAATGTAAACTACCCAATGCCTTCCACCATCCAAACTTTTTTTAGCTGACTCACGGAAATTCAAAATTGAGGTATTTGTACAAACTTTCAACTCCTATTACTCCTTTAGGGGTATAATTTTTAAAAACCATTTCTTAGCGAATGTCTATGTTATTATAAATATCAGCTCTCGAACCGTCTAGTAGTTTATTCTAAGCGTTCCTCCCTTACATACATCCCTTTTTTGATATAAACAAGTTGACCCGACAGACGTTTTCTTCTATTTGCTATATTTAGGGTCACTTGCACGTTCCTGTGTTAAGTTTAACAACAAGGTAAGCTGTCAAATACGTATTGAATTAGCCCTATGTTATAAGCTAACTTTGAGTTAAATATTTAACCCAGGAACTTGGTGGTGGGTGTTATAGGGTGTGCTTGCCAATAACTTATCTTTGAATTTTGACAGCTGTTCAATTGGTGTAAACAATCTCATTTTGTAACCCATTAAAATCCTGCGATCAAACAATGTAAAGGGCTATAGAAGTCGGTACTCTGTATTTGACGTAGTCATAAAAAGTATATAAACGATTATAGTTACGCGTATATCCTACCTACATAGGTACACAGTTCAACGAGAGACGAAGGGGTACAGATGTCTTATAGGTTTACAGATCAGTGACAGATGAAAGGCTTTTAATCCTGTGGTGTCTTTTTTTTTAATTTGTGAAAATTTACCCTAAACACGGACAATATTAATTAAATTATTAGCATAACATAAAAGTTCAGGTTAAATTTTTATTTTTAATAACTTTTTCTAACAATAATTACAAAAAGTAATTAGCCAATTGTTTCACCTGGTTCATGCGTGTGCGATGAACAAGGGAAACAGATTCATTTTATATATAGACAAATAAGATCAAACACTTCAACATGTAATCCAATAGGTATAAAAAAAAACCACGGATACAACTATTTCGGATATAAATCACCGGTCTTCATAGTCTCGTTTCGCTCAAAAGTGAAGTCTCCGCCGTAATATTGGGATATTTATTAAAAGACGACTTAATTAGTTTTCCGTCTACCCTAAGCCTAACATACGACCTTGCGACTAAC
This sequence comes from Calephelis nemesis, assembly GCA_002245505.1. Lineage (NCBI taxonomy): Eukaryota > Metazoa > Arthropoda > Insecta > Lepidoptera > Riodinidae > Calephelis > Calephelis nemesis. The sequence goes on along the minus strand of NJDD01007661.1, from coordinate 74,940 downwards.
CCCTTATTACGGTAAATTACTTTAAATATATTAACTTGAGAATTAATAGACTAATAAATGGAGGACGCTGGAAACTGGCTAGCCTGGTGCCATCTTTCTTTAATATTTTATGAAAGGCCACATGCACGTTCCTAGGTTAGGTATTAACTCTGAGTTACATTCAAACTATGGTTAAATCTCTTTATATTTGACAGTTTAACTTATCATCAAACTTCTTCTTAGCTTCCAAAAGTATAGTAGCTTTCCAGCTAGAAAAACCAATACACCAATTTTTTTTGCATGCCAAAAACATATGCTTTTTTATGTCATATTAAGTATGTATGTAATAGAATTTTTATTAATCCTTCATTTTTTATGAAATTGTAAGGCAAACGAGTAGACGGATTTCTGGTGAAAATTCACGCTGCCTAGAGACACCAAAGGTGGTAATGGTGCGTTGCCAACCTTAGGCCGTGAGTTCTCGAGCAAACGTGAGTTTACCAGCTACCGTAACCTCCGAACCGGAACACGTCAACTGCAAGCGCTAACGTTATGGCGGCAGGAATAGTTAAGGCGGTGGTACCAAACCGGGCGAGTCGCTGCAAAACTCTTCCACCTAGTATGATGTCACTGTGTTAGTGGCGGTAAGCCTTTGCTCGCCTTTTACGAGCTGCCTGGCAGGAAGGCATATGGCCTCTTCTGCAAAGGAGCCCGGACCAAACGGGGGGAAATGTTGACATGACTGATAAAGAGATATTTGACATCTCATTCATCTGAATAAGATCGTAAGGGTCTCACTAATTATTGTAATATTGATGTTTTGTTTAGTTAATCAAGTGTTAATTTGTAAAACTTTTATTTTATCTAATTTAAATAATACTCAATTTTATAATAAAATAAATGAAAATGGTGCCGATTTTGTTGTGTCACCGCTAATTCTAAACTAACCTAAAATTTTCTAATATTAAATTAGTTTTAGAGAAATTGTATTCCGTTGTCACCATACTTCT
>NJDD01007661.1:57602-67646 GCA_002245505.1 Calephelis nemesis | reverse complement strand
GACTTGATCATGCAAATAAAGTAACAATATTCGCAATTAGACACATTGAAATCGTACAAGAAGTGTGGGATGCAATAAGTATCGAATATAAAAAGACGCAAGAAGTCGTCCGCGATTTATATATATATATATATAGTTTAATTTTTAGTGTTAAGTTGTAATAGCTGCAACGGAAATACATCATTTGTAAAAATTTCAGCTTTCTAGCTGTCACGGTTTATGAGTGAGATACAGCCTGAAGACAGACAGACAGCGGAGGCTTAGTAATAGGGTCTCCATTTTTACCCTTTGGAAGCGGAACCCTAAAAATGTTGCGAATGCGTCTAAAATAAAGGGTCTCTTCTTTATTTTTATTTTTTTAAGAAATTATCATCTAAGATGGCGTTTGTCACAAATATATGGTTCGCTGATAAGGAATCGCCTGGCCTTAGCCACCTGAGAAGTTTTCTGATGTATCGCTCATTTGTTACGAACTGATGTCACTAAAATGTCAGTGGTCTAGCGGTTTAGTTGTTGGACTTGTCTGCATGAGGTTCCGGATTCGAATCCCGGGCAACAAAAGAAAATTGGATTTTTTCAATTTTCTAATAAAAAAAAGTTGCTCGGGATTGCAAATGTGCCCGGTTGGCGATAGGTTTGCCACCTATCACATTTTGGGACTTAGTGTCTTCGACTAGTCGTGGGTGCCCGCCCTGGTTGCGCCTCTGCCTACCTCTTCGGGGATATGGGCGTGAAGATACTTTTTTTTAGATTATTTTTCTTAATATAGAAAGTATTGTGTTGGCAAACGATGATTACATGGTATAAGATAATTAGATTTGTCTGTACGTCAGGCACGCGTAACCAAAGAGGCTGTATTTAAATCCGCCTGCAAATCCTTGACCATTTCCCTCTGAGACTCACGAATATCCATTACGTTTAATCTGAGCGCGCTAGTTTCAAGATTATGAGTTCACTAATATTTAAACACTTCATTTAGATTGTGTCAATTCGACATTATATATAATTAATACATTTACTTACGGCCAATATCAATAACCTATCTAAGATAAGAGATCATGCTGTTTTAGTTCAGTTGCCAGGTAACCGCTAATATTTTTCTACTAGCAATTTCATGCAGCTTCGCCTGCGTAACTTGGCTTCTACTGCACCGATTTTGATGAAACAAAACCTATGTCACTCAAGGGTAATGTAGCATTCTAAAGGTGAAAGATTTTTTGAAATCGGTCCAGTAGTCTCGGATCCTATTCATTACAAACAAACAAAAAATCAAACCTTTCCTTTTTATAATAATATTTCTTTATTTATTTAACACTTTATTGCACACAAAAAACTAAAATACACAAAATACACGAAAAGTTAAAAATGCACAAAAGGCGAGCTTATCTCTAACTAAAGAAATTTCTTTCAGCCAACCCAAAAAAAAATGAAGCTGTGAAAATTTAATGGGCCGTCCATCCATTTTTGTTCAATCGTGAACAAAAAACAATTAACTATAGCTATACTTAGAACAAATAAATAAAAATATAATAATCAAGTGTGTAAAAAATATAACAGGTATGTACAATTATAATTGTTAAAATATCTTAGTAGGATGATATTATATGAGTATGTTATTGTGTCAACGATAAGTAATGTTCCTTCAATCTTTTCTTAAAAGTGGGTAAAGAAGGGCTGTCACGAATCACGACAGGATGGGAATTCCACAATTTGACTGATTGGAAAGTAAAAGATTTAGAGTAACAATTAGAGTGCGAAGCGGGAAAACGAAGTACAGAGCTACGGTTGGAGCGACATGGGGACTCAGTAGAGTGCAGAAAGCTTAAATACTCCCGCAGGTATGAGGGAGCTGACGGGTAATACAGAATATTATATAGGAGAGATAGAATATAAAGCGAGATAGCCATTTGAGTTGAGCTCTAAACATGGAGACGTGGTCAAAATATTAGTATAGACTATAGATAATTATTAGTATAGATAACAAAAATATCTTAGCAACAAAACTCTAGAAGGCCTATCTTTATCTATAGATAGGTTATTAATATAGCCTTAAGTGTAAGTCGGACTCGCCTTGGAAGGTTCCCGTGGTATCTAGCATAAATTTATTGATGATTTTTTTATGATTTATACTACAATGTAATTACTCGAAACTCGCCTGATGGAAAGCTTAGTTAAAGGCTATGGTTTCAGAAGGCTATTTTCTTTTGCTTTGAATACTTCCAAATAATACTGAGGATAACTAGTAATGTAGCATCTTCACGCCCATATCCCCGAAGAGGTAGGCAGAGGCACAAACAGGGCACCCACGGCTAGCCGAAGACACTAAGTCCCACAATGTGATAGGTGGCAAGCCTATCGCCAACCGGGCACATTTCCAATCCCGAGATCAACAATTTTCATTAGAAAATGGGAAAATCCGATTTCCTCTTTGTTGCCCGACCCGGGATTCGAACCCGGGACTTCATTCAGTCAAGTCCAACAACTGAACCGCTAGACCACAGATCATTACTGGATATCACAAAATACTGTTATTTTTCACCATAAGAAATAATTATGTTTTCCATAATCACTACATAGTATAAAACAAAGTCGATTTCTCTGTAACTATGTCCTTTTGTAAGTTTAAATCTTTAAAACTGCGCAACGGATTTTGCGTTTTTTTAAATAGATAAAGTAATTGAAGAGGAAGGTTAATTTGTCAATTCCGTAACCGTGCGAAGCCGCAGCGGGCTGCTAGTAATTGTATAAATGACGAAGTTGTATTTGCGGTTTTTGAAAGTCAGCCATATCTCAAAAACTACTCTATACACCTTAATCCAATTAATTTTTGTTCAAAGTTTTATTGACCTACACAGAATATTTTTTAGATTACACTTATCACTGTGGGATTGTTTATCTTATCTTATCAAATTATTAACTGACTGAAGATATGGTTTTAGAGAGCTAATGTTATTTTTGCAGAGCTTTAAAGATACCTCGAACAAGTTGGCTAACCTCAAAACAAGGAGGTTGGTTTATAGGTTAGCTGACGTGGACACTAGTCATCCGAAAAAAAATACTAACCTACATTTTTATTAAAATGAAATAAAAGAGAGATTCAGAAACAGTTAACCAGCTTTATATTTTTTTTAATAAAAATCTTAAAGCTGCGATAAAAATACTTATTTCACCGATACCTATATATTTCAACACATATGTACAGCAATAGTATCAATCTAAGTTATCCTTTTGTTGAAACACGTAACACTAACGTTTAACAACAGGTGAAAGCTGTAGTTCCACCTAAACTGTTCGTCACGATCTTACAGTTTCTACACTGTATGAACCGGCTCACGAAAATAGTTTAGACGTAAATCTGCAAAATCCGATTTCGTATACAATATTATGACATTTAAGTTAATATAACACTATAATGGAACATGTTCAATATCCCAGGACAAAACCTACACGCTATCTAGCTCAGAACCATTTCGATCACATTAGCTTTCAAACATAAAACACACACACATACACACACACAAAAACGCGCCCACATACAAACACGGACGCGAGACCTCACACACGCACACAGACACAAACAGACACACACACGCACACACACTGACACACGCTGAGATACGCTCACGCACTCATCCACACACATACATACCTCTTTTTACCGTTGGTGGTTAAAATTTTGGATTACCACAACTTAAAAACCACTCGTCCGATCGTGATCCAATTTAAATTGAATCAACTAAAACGTTCTGCTTTTTTTGAAATGGCTAATATGTTGCTAAACGCCAGATTTTCACAACTTCACCGGACTATTTCGTATTGCCTTATAACAAATATATCTTCACGCCAAGTCGCTTACATAGATAGGCAAAGACTATCAAGCTTCCTCCACATTCATAACTCTTTTCATAAACAGGTTTCTAAGACTTTTTACAACACCCTGTGATAAAATACGAGCGATTTGATGGTGGAACAAAATAAAAAGAAACATAAAAATTTGTTCATCCAGAGAAGGGTTCGAGGTAACATAAAAAAAAATTGTGTGTGTGCTTATGTACACGCGTTAGAAGTTATACTTCTTCAGCGTAATAAGATAAAAATATTTTTAAAAATTTTATCTTTTGCCTTATTTTACATTTGTAGACAAAATGACACTAACCATAGAAATAAAGAAATATTGTGAATACAGTTGTCAGTTCTCACGCAAACATACGTAGATGTCCTTACTTTTACTTTGTTGGTACCTTTTTTTGAAAAACTAAAATGTTATCTATAGCTAACTTCATCATGTCGGTTTTTCGTGTCGGTGTGCGCTCGCATCGTAAAAATTTACCCTCATCATTTTTTCCTAACGCGCCAAAAGAAGTATAATTTCAATAACGGGTTGCGTAACGGGAGTGTTAGCAGAATTGAAAATTTTTGATATTTTTCAAAGGTTAGGGAATAATTTTCCACGAATTGCCTTAATTATCAGTTTAAAAGTAATATCATTTATGTGGTGAAATACAATATTCAATTATTATTTTACTATGTTACTATGCATGCATAAAATAAACTTTATTGAATTTCCATATTTTAAACACTATCATTTATGTGGTATATATTTATGCAATATTCTATTATTACTTATTATCTGTATACATAAAAATCACTGCCACTTTTCGTTTCGTTGCATAAAATCGGTTCCTTATTTATTACATTTTTTGTAACAGATTATTTCAATAAATGGTGGATCGTTTGGTTAATGCATAATGGGTAAATTTCTGTCAAATTGAAACTGTTTTCATATGGGGATTGTGCTCTCATATTGCAAAATTTTCAGTTGTTTTTCCTTTTCTTGTTGTGTTATGTCATTCATGCGGTCACACGTAGCGACGCACGTACCGTGCCGCTAGTACTATATAACTATACATGCTTTATATGAACCTTATTAAATGTCTATATATTTTATACACTTCATCCACCAGATGCCATCAGCAGTCGCCATCCGTGGATGCGAATAACACGCTGTAACACAAACGCACACGTCACATGTCTTGAGTCATGCGAGTTCAACATTTTTTACTTATCCCTAAAAGTGCACAACGCCGCTGAAGAAGTTGTCACTTGTAAAATAAATATACAATCGAATTGAGAAAACCGCATCCTTTTTCTGGAATTCAGTTTATAAGTAACTACCGACCCGCCCCGGCTTCGCACAGGTATAAAATATACATATAAACCTTCCTCTTTAAACACTTTATCTATTAAAAAAACCGCATCAAAATCCGTTGCGTAGTTTAAGAGATTTAACACACAAAGGGACATAGGGAAAGAGAACGCGACTTTGTTTTATACTATGAAATGAAGGTCTCATGAGAAATAACAGCATGCCTGCTTACTTGAGTGAAACTCTGCAACACACAGTCACACAGCAAAATTGTCTTTGACAAACAGTAACTATACGCATTTGTAATAAAAAGGATGATTTGAATTTTGCCTCTCAAAATGTCAGAAAATTTAAATGTAGCAGTTTATTATAAATATGAAACAATTAAGACGTTTTATCGTTTTATAATGTCCATTTTAATATAATTCGCTTATTTTTCTAGTAAATTATTTGTATGAAAACTTTGATCTGTGACTTGACTAAGATAACTATGTCTGACCATGAACGCTTCAGAGCCTTTACCACAGTAGATATAGATTACGTCCAGTAATTGACGTATCGAAATTTATAGCATTTTTTGTCTACAGATGATCTTAGTTATCAATAGAGGCGCTGTTCAAAGTTTTCATACAAAAAAATTTAGGGAGACGCTAGCGAGTATAGTAAATTCAACAAGCCGCAAAATCATGGTAAGGGCTGAGATTTCGACATCTATGGCAACTCAGGATAAAAGCTCTGTGCCTTTACCATGAATTGCTATAGATTACATTCGGTAATTGACTAAAAATTTATAGCGATTTTGTTCTGAAAATTAAATTCTCTTAGTTGTCAGTCGAGGCCTCAATTAGTCATGTCAGGGTACGCTACGCCAATTCCTTTATGATTATTTCATTTGTGCACTTTCACTAAACAAATTTGTACAAAATGCCACCAAATTTGACTTATTTCACTCAATATTAATTAGACCACCTTTTTTATCGATGGTGCCAAAAGTCTTCATACAAATAATTTACGGAGACGCTAACGAGTATAGTGCCGTAAACTCGTGGTAAGGCCTCTTGAAAACGGAAAGCCTTTGCGTCACATATAAACTACGCCGGTGTAACCATCCGTGATAGTTTAATTAGTACCAGTAAATACTGTCTGTCCATGGTCTCTACTAATTGACAAATATGAATAGTTGCGATAGTGATTTCTGGTTTATTTACAAATTTTAACCTTATTCCATTTCTAAAAGATTTAGTTTAGATTAAATGGAAATGACATTTCATTTCCGCCATTATCGTCTGAATTATATTGTTCAGAGCATCTTGAACTTTATGTAGACAGAATAGCTAATATAATCGTTTGTACACAGTAACAAAGGACATGACATCCACTACATCAAAATCGAGTGTTCCATTTTCAAATTAATTCTGAACCGTTTTCTAATTGGCGCGACGTGACTCGTCTGTGTTCTGATTTAATCAACGTGTTTGAATTTCGATTGTAATTTGAATTTAGAGCATTGTGATTCCCATTTTGTGTGAAAGTGATAGTTTAATTCGATCTTTAGTTTTCTTTTTTTTTACAGACTAACAAAAAAATCTGTGGGTGTAAGAACTTTGATTTATTTATTTGTGTAATACGAGAACTATTTTTAACACATAATTGGCAGTTACATTTTTGATGGTAGAGATGGTTGAGACATCTGCGCCTATGGGGCTTTGATATCTTATGACTAAATTTACTACTTTATACTAAAATGAATTTGTTAAAAAACACTTAGACCACTTCGCCATCCACCTCTACGAGGGCAATCATTTATGTGATAAACGTCTTATCACATAAATGCTTACCCGCGTTGAGACCCAAACCCATATCTCGCGATTGATCAATGGCATTAGTTGCGATCGCTAACCCCACAACCGACGAGGCGGTCAAACTTTGAACAACATTATCTATTTCAATAAAAACACTGGCCATTTTAAAAGTATTGAATGCGAATTCGATATTCAAAGTGAATGAAACAAAATGTTCGTATCTGGTCGATCATTATTCAAGCTTCATTAACTCACAGATCGAGTGTCTCCAGAGTCTTTGACGATTGGAATTTTCTGAGTGATTGCTTTTGTCTATTCAGTTCTTAAATCTTTAAAGAAAAGCAGTAGAACTTCTTAAATATCCTTTCGAACTGATTTCTTGGTAATCACTTTAAATAGACTCTTAGTCTTTATTTTAAAAGTACTCGACTTGTAAAAGAATTTAATCAAAAAAGTAAACTCAATTTAAGGCGTGGATTGTAAGCTATAAGTTAAAGGCTAGCCTTACTTCTCAAACAGAAACATGACAGTTGCAAACACTGACAGTCATTCAATGTCGCTTATTTTAAACCTAGTCCAACTAGTACTAGTGAGATAAGGTGACGACCTCATCTCAATGGTGCTAGTCAGACTAGGTCATCCTAAAGTCAAAAGGACATTATATTTTTCTGAATTATTTTAAATACGTTTCTTTTTTCCAGATTGTGTTCACATCCAACTTTACAAAGACCTGAAGGAACGTCAGAAGAACGGTCAAACGAAGGCTTCGTTGTCGCTCCAGCAGTATTTGGGGTTCGAATCCGGTTTCACGCTCGACAAGGAGTCGAATACATTGGCGATACTGTGCGAAGATGTCGTCCCAGTCTTGGCGTTTGACACCAGGGAAATTCTGATACAATGGAGAGTTAAAGTAAGTATACTTTTATATGGAACTTATATAAAAAAGGAGATTGCTATATTTTTTTCATTCAAATCATTATTATAATTGCGAAAGGTGTACATTAAAGTTAAAACAGCCGAACTAATTTTAATAAGTTCTAGCACAGAAATAAATAAAACCTTTGAAAAGCGCATGTTAAATTTTTATCTTCATGAAAGATAAAAACTAAAATATGATAACGAAGTCTCTGAAAATAAAAGTTTTTTTATAAAACTAGACAGGTGTATTATTCAAAACTAAGGTGTGTTTAATCCAAATTAATTCGCTAAAAAGTATCTAGTAGCTTTCGTGGAAGAAAAAAGAAACAGTTGTACATTAAAACAATCCCTGTTGATAAAAACCAGTGTAATTTAATTGAAAAGTAAAAATTCAGATTACGATACCATAAAATCGATATTTGGATTTGGATCTTTCTCTCTCTTGTAGACATCCTCTGTCAACATTAGATCCCGAGTTCGTTTCTGATTGCTATGAATATAAACCTCGTTTATTTTGACTGTCTCGTTGGTCGAGAGGCTAGCGTACACTACTTACTCCACTGACCAACCGTGAGGCTCGGGGTCGATTTCCGAAGTAGGTAGGCATTTATGTGATGAACATTTAGATGTCTGTGTCTCCGGGTCTAGGTGTTTATTAAATTTATTCTAGAATATATTTAAATATTTCTATGAATTAATATCGTTGACTGGCACCCATAACACAAACATATTATAATTTGCTTACTGTGGGGTTAGATTCAATTTGTGTAACTTGTCCAGGAATATTTATTTACCATTTATTTACTAAGATGTACAGACGCTAACAACGGACCACTAGACTACGGAGGCAATTATAATTTTACAATAGCGAGCATTTTTCATTCAAATTGACACTTTTTAAGTTGAACATTTTGCATAAATCGAAATGTAACGGGGTCTCAGAGGCGTCGATCGAACTCTTATATTTTTCCACTATGTTACTTCGCAGGTCCAACACAACCTCGGCAGCAGTAAAGAATTTGCAGCGGTGATCATATCAGCTCCCAGCGCCACCGGTATCAAGGCTGGTCCAGTCCGGTTACACGCGTGTGGGCCCAGGCTGGCCCTGTGTGCCTCGAGACCACCTGAAGTACTGACGCTGTGGGATGTCAAACTGTTACGGTAAGTGGAAGCAATGTTACAAAGGTGAAAATGATCAGTCAGCTCCCTGTGCATGGAACCTATGTGGACCTAGTCTCATATAAGCGGGCAATGTGTTGCCCCAGGTTGCCTGAAGATGCTTCTAGAACGCAATAAGTAAGCCTGTGTGGTCAAGCTATTATCACTCAATGCTTAAAGTCACCTGTTATCATCTCTGAACGATTCAGAATGCTGTACAGCAGCTAGGTCAGATTGATATCCCATCTTACCTATTTCTAGAGCATTATCGTCAGTGCTCTTCATTGTCATGCTCCGTGCTGAAGTTTACCTAGAGTAGCCGGTAGACTTGCACACGTGGCCTAAGATCAAGTCCATGACATAGCGACGTACTATTTAATAACATCTATGGCGGCTGATGTCTTTTACAGTAAAAAAAATCTTTTTCTTATTCGCTACCTTATGACTTAAAAAAATATTAGTTTTTAAACTTTTACCATAAACAGGCTCCGTCTGGCTACAAGGTTTTTGCTTTGATGGTCCGGTTCTGCTATGTAGAATAGACTATCTGGTTTCCTGCCAGGTTGCTCTTAATACACGTGCAAAGGTTTTAATGGGTACATACATACATACATATCTTCACGCCAAGTCCCTTACGGGGTAGGCAGAGAGTATCGAGTGCCAGACCTCACGATCCTGACAAACCTGTCTTGCTTCCTTCACATTCATTACCCTTTTCATACAAACACGCCGGTTTCGGAGACTCTTGACACCACCCTCGGATAATATCTGATTGATCTGATCGTGAAATGTCAGCCTTGGTCTCCCCGGGTACCTACATCCATCCACATTCGCATTGTATATCTGCTTTGTCAATCTTTCATCTGTCATTCTTTCCACATGCCCGAAATAGCGGAGCATGCCCTTTCGCATTTTAACACCAACACTTTCTTTAGATCCCACTCTTTCTCGGATCTCACTGCGGTCACTGTTACGAATGCGGTCAGCGAGCGTTACACCACAGATTTTCCGTAGTGCTCT
>NJDD01007661.1:44625-57256 GCA_002245505.1 Calephelis nemesis | reverse complement strand
CTATATACCAGCGGTCGGCAACCTTTTGACAGGCAAGAGCCACAAGGTGGCAAACTAAACCAAAGGAGGGGCCACATTTGTGATATTAACCTTAGAAGCCATAGAGGTGGAGAGAACCCCATAGAAAAATTAAAATGGGTGGAAAGAAGCGCTCTCTTAAGGCTGAATTTACACGACACGCCGTATATTATACGGTCACAATCGCGGATCGTTCATGCATCCATTTCGATATTTAAATCTTATTTATAAAACACTACTTTGGGTTATTATATGTATAGATGAACCAAAACGTCTTTTCCTAATTTAAAACCTCCTCCTTTTGAACTCGGTTAAAAAGTATCCTATGTTCTAAACTACCTTTGTACCAATTTTCGTTTGCGTCGGCCCTGGGGTTAGACCGTGAAGAGGGAACAAACAAACAAATAAAACTTTCGGATTTTTAATATTAGTGGTATTCACGGGCCGAAACTGAGACGTCGGCGGGCCGCGATTTGCCGACCACTGCTATATTCTACATACTTGCATAATTAACCCTACGCCTCGGCTCAAGATCCTACGTAAATACAACGTCCATGGTGTATTAAAGGCACTGTTGTCTCTTAACATCAGAAGGCCCTCCTGTCGGTAAGCTTGTTCGCAAAAAAAACGTGATTGGACCCAGACTTGGTCTAGTTAGAGTTCAGCTAGTCGAATTAGCTGGGCAGGGTAGTGACCGCATTAAAATGCTCAGTCTTGATATTATGGGCAAGTAAATGCCTGTTAACAAAATAAGTAAAGAATCTGCGCTCCGCTTACCAAATATTTAAATACTCGTATAAAATGTAGTCCAACTTGTCACTATCTTTTTCCGGATTGGAGAGTATTGTAAACTTAAGTAGTTGACTTAATAAACTTACTCAAAATCCATAAGATGCCAGTTCCAAGTTGACTTTAAAATATTAACACCTTCGTTGTGTATATTTCTTGTAGGTACATACACACCTACATAATATCTCTGCGTCACATCCCGTCCAAGATAGGCAGAGATTATTTTTTGTCTATCTTTATAATTATAATAATAATATTTATTTATTGTTCACTCTCACGTAATCTACAAATATGTTACAGTTGTAGTACAAATTTAGTTTGGCATTTAGTGAGAGTCTGGTGCCTATTTTAGGTAAAAATATACCTGAGTTACAGGTCACCAAGTATAATTCTTGTGTTCGTGTGTTTGTCACTGAACTCCTTCTAGACGACTGGACCGATGTTGATAAAACTTTTTGTGTGTATTCAAGGGAATTCGAAAATGGTTAAGATTCACAATTTGGTCCACTGGAAAATGTTTTTTTAATTATTTTTTTAATAATAAGTAATTGTTGATTTTGGAATGTTTCACATCGGATCCTACAGACTGCGCTACTGTCGAAGCATTAATGGCAAGCGATACGAAGTTTGCTAGGTCAGCTAGTATACATATACGTAATATAATAAGTGCCTTTTCTCAATTTATATTTAACTAAGAAATCCGCCTACTTGATAACTTTATTTTTATATATTATATTATTGGAAGGCAAACAAGCAGACGGATTTCCTGATGTTAAGAAATTCACGCCACCTAGAGACACCAAAGGTGGTAATGGTGGGTTGCCAACCTGAGGCCTGGATGTTAGGCCTCGAGCAAAAGTAAGTTACCCGGCTACCTTACCCTCCGAACCGGAACACGTCATGAAAAACACGAACGTCGTCACGGAAAACTTTCCTGTTTATAAAAACAAACTCAACAGCCATTAAAAATTAATTGAAAAACTTAAGAGACGATTTAGTTCAACGGAGAGAATAATACCATCATCCTGAAAATTTAAAGTAATCACAACATTTTAAGCAAATTTCCCTTTTAATTAAAACCTACAAAATCCGCCTTCTGAATCTAAAAACCATGCTAATATTTCATACTGATTAAGCCATTCCCCCTTGTGGCGACGAGTTTGGCCTAGTTTTCGGGAGCGGACCTTGCCATACACGTTTTACCTTATTGCACTTATATAATTGTTACCACCGTAACTTCAGTGCTCGTCATTGTGTTCCGGTTTGAAGGGTTTTCGATAAAGTTAAAGGCTTTAGTATCCTTGCCTTAGGTTAGCAATGCATAATGAAATAAGTGCTTAACTTGTACTTCTTATTATCAGGAAAAGTTTAGTTTGTTTGCCATGTTTTGATTAGAACTGAGAGGGATTTCACAAAAACTGAGGCTAAAACGTTAGACCTCATGCATGAGTGTCACCGATTACCCTAAAATCACAACACGACATCAGTGCAATGGCGATGGTAGCAGTGATATTAAAGGTGACAAACAAACAGCTACTTGACTTTTTTTTAACTAACAATATATCTACCTAAATTAAAATTTAAAAAATTGGAAACATGTTTCACAAATACCATGTTTTTTTTACTCTCAAGGCTGTACTGAAGTTGTAGTAGAAGCAGAGGAGATCCCAGCGTTAAGGGTCCATGTATGCTATACGTCAGCAATATAATGTTTTTTTCATACAAAATAAACATGGATTTTGATGACAAAAATACAGAAGATCAATATTAATATAAATGCTTTATAAGACTAGTGTTTCCAAATATAGATGATAGCAAAAATTCAAAAAGTTAACCCTTTATAGAAAGCTTTTGTTTTCTGTCTACTTCAATTATGAAAATATCGACACCAGATTTAGCATAAACATAGATAAGTATTATACCTAAAAGATAAGTGTTTCAGTTTTTATATTTTTATCCAAATTACTTTTGTAATGACAAAAATAGTGATTTGTCGCTTAAAAAATTTACTTTAGAGCGCAATATTTCATAGTAATCATGGAACGGGGGAGTGCGGTGGTTGGCTCTTCTGGCTGACTAATGCCCGGTTCCTATATTCAAAAAACGAGTCGTTTTGATTACAAGTAGTAGTATTTTGTACGATTAGTAAGATTGCTGACAACGATTGCTCGTTTTCTACAGATAACTCTGAACGTTTTTTGTGAATATGGGTAACGCTTCGTTACTTTTGAACAAAATACGAATACGAATTACGTCTCGTTGCTTATTGGAACCGGGCTTAAGTGTAGGGCCTTAAGATCAGTAGGTGTTGGTTCGGCTGAGGAGAAAACCTCTTTCTTGTCAATGCAGGAGACCAAACTAGGACCTCAACCGTTCACCTGCAGGTGTCTACCGACCACGAGCAGATGACACCAGGGTTATCTATTGTATTGCAGAACTTTTAGAAATGTAATAATATCTTTTATAAGGAGCATATTCCGTAAATTTTACCTTTCTAATTACAATTTTTTTTAATAAGATCAGCTGCCAAACGAGAACGATTAACATCTTGAATCATCTTACTTAATGTAATCATAATAATGAATACTTTTAAATTGACCTAATTCGCCTCTGTAGTCTGGCGGTCCGGGTCTGGCAACAAAAAAAATGTTAGAAAATATGTATTTTCATGGATTGGATATGGCGGGACCATTTTTTCGTTGGCGTTGGGCTTGCCATCTATCACATTGTAGGATTTAGAACCACACAAGAGTTAAGACGGGTTCCTTTCGTTTGATTTGCAAATATGCCTCCTTTTTAGCCGACTGAGGTTTAAAGGGAGTGTTTTATTTGTTGTACATATACATACATCTCACACTATAGTAGGAGCTAGTAATATTAGTCGTCTAGCGTTCTAGGTGTTGGACTTGAATTCATGAGGTCCCGGGTCGATTCCCTACTCGGGCAACAAAAGGAATATGTGCTGTTTCCAATTTTCTAACAAAAAAATGTTGCTCGGGATTGGATATGTGCCCGGTTGGCGATAGGCTTGCCACTTATCATATTGTGGGACTTACTGTCTTCGGCTAGTTATGGGTGCCCTGGTTGTGCCTCTACCTTCTTCTTCAAGGATATGGGCGTGAAAACACTTCTTTAATTTTTTCATACTAGCCAAGTAGGAACCCTTTTTTTTTGCATAAGATTCAAAACAAATTATAAATGCTTATTTATAATTCTTCAAGTTAAAGCAAATCGACATCTCAAAGGGAGTGTTGCCATGCTCCGAACCTGTATATTTCGCCGCAGGCTACGCTTCTTAAAATTATTCCACCGAAACTGAGGATTATCTCATGAACTTTTGCAAACGCAAATGTTAATACCGGCTCCAAAGCTTCCAAGTTCTTAGTAACTCCCCAATAATAATTTTATCGCGAGCAGTTTGGGAAATTTAAACATTAGTTTAATATTTTGACCGCCTCGTTGGTCGAGTGGTAAGCGTACACGCCAATTACATCGACCAACCGCGAGGCTCGGGTTCCATTCCCGAAAGTGGCAGATATTCATGTGAGGAACATTTAGATGTCTGCAGTTCCGGGTCTGGGTGATTAAATTTGTTCTGGTATCTATTTAAGCATTTCTACGGGTTCAGTTCAAGCGAACACGGGTAATGATGAGAAATGTATTTGGTCTGGCACCCGGAAAATAGAGCAAACTCTAAACGTCATGACGAAATCAGAATGGTAATGTGGTTTTAAAATTGCGAAGATTTTAAGGAGTTTTCATTTAAATAAAAAGAAAGTGTTTTTAAAAGAGAAATTTTGATTTATTTACTTTGTACTATTTGACTTTGTTTTATATATATCTTCACGTCAAGTCCCGTACGGAGTATCGAGTGCTAGACCTCACCTCACGATCCCGACAACCCTGTCTGGCTTCCTTCGCATCTCTTTTCAATCAAACACGCCGGTTTTGGAGCCGGTTTTGTCTTGAAACCACCCTTGGATAATATCCGAGTGATCTGATCGTGGGATATCAACCTTGGTCTCCCCGGGTACCTACATCCATCCACATTTGCCTTGTATATCTGCATTGTCAATCTTTCATCTGTCATTCTTTTCACATGACCGAACCAGCGGGGCATGCCCTTTCGCTATAACACCAACACTTTCTTTCAGACTTTGTTTAACAGATAATTATTATATAGGTATAATGGCTGTTAAAATGTTTGATTAATGATATAAGTTATTCTCCCAGTAGAACTACATCAGTTTAAAAAAAATATATAGCCCATCACTAACAAGACCACTGGTAGAGTGCTGTGCAGCAATTGCCCGGGTAGGATCCACCGACTTACCTATTCCTGCTGCCATAATAACTCTGTCATGTTCCATCCCGTAAGGTAGAGTAGCCGGTAGTAGGTAGGTAGACTTGCGTAACATGCCTTACATCCCGGCAACAGGACAGCAACACACCTGTAACATCTATAGTGTTTATAGGCTACGGTTATCTCTTAACATCAGGAAAGCCGTGTGCTTGTTCACTGACCTCTCACATTAAAAATAATGAAAATCAAAATCTAGACAATATCCGCATTCAATATTATGTAAACGCGAACTACTAAATCACTGAAATTATGAATTGACTGCTTCGAATAAGCTTTAACATCTCGTATTAAAATTAGCATTTGCACAATATTATTTGTAAAAGTAAGTAAGTAAGTAACGCCCATATCCCCGAATAAAATAAGTAGAGGCACAACCAGGCCGACTAGCCGAAGACACAAAGTCCCACAATGTGCTAGGTGGCGAGTCTATCGCCAACCGAGCACCAATCCAATATCGAGCAACATTTTTTTTATTTTAAAATTGGAAAAACCACATTTTCCTTTTGTTGCCCGACCCAATAATCGAACCCGGAACCTCAAGAAGTCAAGTCCGACGCCGGACCGCAAGACCACAGAAGTTATAAATACTACTTGCTCCTACTATAGTGTGAGATGTATGTATATGTACAACAAATAAAACACTCCCTTTAAACCGCAGTCGGCTAAAAAGGAGGCATATTTGCAAATCAAACAAAAGGAACCCGTCTAAACTCTTGTATGGTATAACCTCTGACAAGGGCGTAGAAATAATAGGACTAAAGTGGACAATATTTGTGTTGAGTGACGTCGATGTGACGTCACGGGTGCGGTCGGCAAACACCGGTGACATGATTTATGAACCCTCCACGTGACAAATCGGCCTGCAGCTCCCTCGACATCCATCAACTGGGACTTCTTTATGTTAACCCTTAACGTTTAAACGATTGGAATGGCATGTTTTGTAAAACTAGTGCTTGGAACGGTTTTGCCTGCATGGAATGAACATCAAGTTTCTGCATATTGTAAGATATTGGGCTAGCAGGTTAGGCTCCTGACGAAAAAGCCACTAGCAACTATCCTACTTTCACTACATAGTATAAAACAAAGTCGCTTCCTCTGTCCCTAAGTCCCTTTGTATGCTTAAATTTTTAAAACTACGAAACAGATTTTGATGCGGTTTTTTTAATAGATAAAGTGATTGAAGAAGAAGGTTTACATGAATATTTTATACCCGTGTGAAGCAGGGACAGGCCGCTGGTAATATTATAAATGCGAAAGTTCGTATGTTTGTTTGTTTGTTTGTTAGTCCTTCAGGCAGAAACTTCTTAGCCGATTTTCGTGAAATTTAGTACACACGTAGAAGATAACTTGGATTAACATATAGGATAGTTTATATCTCAAAAATGTTCCTACGGGACCATTAACCGCGCGGGCAACGCCGCGCGCAACAGCTAGTAGTCACCATAAATGTAACTCACTAGTTATATTTTTGGTGTCTATAGGTTATGGTGGCTTATGGCTAGGATCTTAGTACACGTTTGCAAGTCTACCGGCTAATTTTAACGTGGCAACAGGAAGCCGACACTGAATAAAGTACTTAAATTGAGGACTAGTTCTACTAATATACAGGAATAAACATACAAACAATTCTTTTAACTGTTTAAAAGTCGGGATGCAAGGAAGATTATGTTGTTTCTTAGCTATATTCAGACACGAAAATATCATCAAAACATTAATTTCGACGTGAAATAAAGACAAACATACACACTTTTGCGTTTAGAATATTCTTATTATTATATGTAGCCATTTTCATGAAACATCAATGGTTAATAATTATAAGCAGATTTAATGAAGATCGCGCGATAGTACTGTTTATGTACAAAATAATTAGTAATTAGAACAATAACTATTGAATATCTGTTCATTAGGGATTTTCAATGGACAAAGATATACAATTTGCATGTATTTCAGACCAATTTTAATGAATTAGCTATTGGACAGTTTTCAAGTGAAAATTGGATATGAAAACCGGCCAAGTGCGAGTCGGACTCGCGCACAAAGGGTTCCGTACTAACATCTATCTATTAAAATTACGTTTATTGTATGGGAACCCCCTTTAATATTTACTTTATTGTTATTTTATTATTTATTTTTAAAGTTAATAAACAAGTAAATAATCTGTGAAAATTTTGAAGCGTCTGCCTTTTACCGTTTTTAATATTGAGCAAAAAAATACGAAAAAAAACACGTTTGTTGTATGGGGATGTTTTGATGTATTTTTTTATATATATTGTTATAGCAGCAATGGAAATACATCATATTTTGTGAAAATTTTAGCTTCCTAGCTCAAGTTGTCACTAACGTTTTAATTCTTTTTTATAGACGAAAAAGTTCAAATTTATTTCAGGAAGATTTTTTTTGTTTTGCACTAACACCGTGTCCATGTCACACTGTCCTGGAACAAGTCGTCCAAATTATATGCCACGTTTTGGTATTAACAAAAAGACTTAATCCCAACTTGTAACTGTTAAATTGCGTGATAATATGTCTACTAATGTAAGAATACTTTTGCTTGTATATAAGGGTCTCTTATAGTTCACAAAACTAAAACAAGATGCATTTTCCGACAAGTAAAACATGTCGTCTCCCGTGTTGGTCCAGGCTCTTTTGCAAAAGAGACCATCTGCCTTCCTTCCAGGCAGCTCGTAAAAAGCGAGCATAGGCTTACCGTCACTGACATCGGGACATCTAACTAGGTGGTGGTCAGAGACTCAACCGGAATGGTACCACCACCTTACCTATTCCTGCCGCCATAATGTCATGACTTTTTTCCGGTTAGAAGGGGAAGGTAGCCGGCAAACTTACTTTTGCACGAGGCCTAACATCCCGGCCTCAGGTTGGCAACGCACCATTCCCAACTTTGGTGTCTCTAGGCGGCGAGAATTTCTTACTATCAGGAAATCCGTCTGCTTGTTGTTTGCCTTCCAATATCATAAAAAATGGTCTGTGTGTTTCCAATAGATATTGGAAAAATGAAGATTTTTCTAACATTATAAGACATATTAGGCAAGTTAACATCTAAGAGCCATTCTAAACTTCAACCCCAAAGTGCTTAAGATTATAGGTACTATTAGTCGTCCAGTAGTAGAAATTCGACCGTCATAAATTTTAGTTATAAATTATTAAAATATAATGTTCAAAGAATAAAAGGGTTGAATTGTTATTTATCTTTTTTGATAAAAACGCCATCTGCATTTATCCAGACATCTACTTTGTTTTCAAACATTATGAATATAGCTTGCGCGCCATATGTGATCTTTTATCGTTATCGATATTATTGTTTGTGTGTGTAAGCTTCATTATTGAATACTATTAGCGTTCTGCACTTTTCCTACAGTTAAACTATATGTGTGCCAAATTTCATACTCCTCATAAAGCGAAATTTTTGTAAAAAGGGGTCCAAAATTTTTTTACATATTGATATTATAATACTTTGTCAATCGCCAAATATTTATTCAAAAATAAACAGGTAATAAATAAATATCCCTGGAAAACATTAATTGAATCTAATTGTATGCTTGTGATGAGGGTGTTTGTCAACGATTGTAATATACAGAAATACTTAAATGTATACCAGAAAATATTTAATATACACCCAGACCCGGAGTAAAAGTAGAGCTAAATGTTCATCATACAAATGCCTGCCACAGTCGGGAATCGAATGATAAGTAAAGATTTTATATTTTACGGAACATGTATGTCAAAAATACATTTCAAAAGTTATATACTTTGCATGGTGAGAGGTAGTGAAAAGATATATTTATATTATACTAGCTGACCCGGCAGACGTTATTCTGCTATATTTTTAATGTGATTTTAGTAAAAAATATTTGGGCTGAGTCACCCTCATCACTTAGGGGTTTGAAAAACAGATGTTGCCCGACTCTCAGACCTACTCAACATGCTCACAAACTTTCATGAGAATCGGTCAAGCCGTGTCGGAGAAGTTCAGTGTGACACGAGAATATTATATATTAGAAGTAGGTGCACATGTGTATAGATACCAAACATCCAGACCTAAAATCAAAGACTGGCCTTTGTTCGTCACACAATATATACATCTGTGTTATGATTTAATTACTAATTAATGTTTCGAAAGTACAATTAACATCATATATTATGCGTATGTGATACATTAGGTAATAATACAGAAAGGTACCTAGAGCAAGTAGATTGCTCCCGGTGTAATTAGGCAGAATATTAGCGTTCCCGGCGAGCTATCTAGGCTAATTTCATTATTAGGTCGAGAACGCACGTGCCTACAACAATAGCCCCGAGATTATTGCGCGAGTATGCACTCAGCTTGGTCTAAGAGGAGATTAGACATATTGTTTAGTGTTCAATGTAATAAAGAGTTTTTTTTAATTTGATAGATCAGCAAACAAACACACAGGTCTCCTAATGGTAAGAGACAACTGTGAGAACAGGTGCATCGATGTCCTGCGGCTGGAATGTTTAGGTTTAGTCTATTGTGTAGTCTACCAGGCTATCGAAACATGACAGAGTCATAACGGTGGCAGGAACAGGTATGGCTATGGTCGCCTACGCGGGCAAGTTGTCTTCTAGTATGGTCTAGTGGTCAGATCCGGTGGTAGCTTAAAAAAAATGTCGACGCGTACAAGTACCACTTGTATGATTCTTTTGAATCATTTTTTTTTCTGATTCTGCTATTGGTGTTGACTAATAAGGTCTCGGAATCGATTTCCGGGTCGGTCATCTCGTAACCTGGTTTTTAATTTTTTTTAATAGAGACAACGTTGTCTGCAATTGGATAAGTGGCCAGTTGACTATAGGTTGGCCACCAATCGCACTGTGGGACTACGTAATTTCGACTAATCGTGGGTGCCCTGGTTGTTCTACCTCTTTGAAGATATGGGCGTGAATACTAATTAATAATATTGTAAACTTTTACAAAGATGTGTTGACTGTTTTGTGAACATAGAAATAAGTATGTTGAGAAGTATAGATAAAAGAAAGATTATTTGTAGGAAATTCAGATATGTTTACAAAAATCGTTACACCCTAAGCATCATGCGCATTCTTAGCACTTACACAAAAACCGGAACGCGACAGTGCCTAGCACTGATATTATGGGAACACGAATTCAGTCGAATCGAATTTGACTACAAACTCTTGTAACACATGTAAATGCAAAGTAAATGTTTACAATAATTTAACATGCAGATTACTGTTCACGAACGAGCATTTAACAAAATGAGGGTAGTGAAGGAGAAAAGCAACGATCGAACGATCGTTCAACACTTGTAACTTGCCCCACAGTATTTGTTTACAGCCTGAAGCGATACCGCGACAAACAAAGCCTAATGAGCCTTCTGAGTTTCTGGGTACAAGGAACGGAAGCTTACCCAAATTGGGCTTCCTTGGTGTAACTGAATATGTGAAACACGAAATCGCAAAGGATACTTATCAAATCAATTTGACGTAGGGATGTGTGACCCCATCGCTTTTTGAAATAATTCAGTTTATGTGTCAAATTGTATATCGCGTAAGAAGTAAGAGCACATTTCACGACGCGTTTTACACCCGCAGCGCCCGCGATTGTTTGCGGTTCCCGCGGCAACGGTCGCTCGCCCGCCGGTAGAATCGTACAAGTTTGCGGGTGAGATTTCAAAAGCGACGGCTGTGTGACCCGTAGAAATAGGAATATAAAAAGAAGTGAAACAATGTTCTATAGCAAATTTAATTGTATAAATACCTTTGGAATCGACATAATTTTACAACATCTCTTTGTCTCTTTTTAACAAATCCGAAAGAGATAACGACATTTGTCTTGTCTATTCTCATTTTGGCGCCGATTTAAAGTGACGTCATGACAGTTCTCATACTTGCCAAGAAAGCCATATTTAGTGTTCAATTTTATAGTAATGTACCTACTATTACAATTGTCGATATTTTATTTTACGTTTCTAGAAAAAAATATTTGGACAGTATAAGAATGTATACCATTGCCACTGAAAATATCAATCACAGTCTAGCGTAATAAGAATTATTTAAAGTAATGTCTTGAACATAATCTGATCAATGTTTTTTGTAATATTAATGAATCTTGTAATAAGTATAAAGAGTTAACTTATATAAACAATAAACATATTTGCAAGCCACAATATAAAAAAAATTGGCTCGTGAAAAGTAAATAAATGTTCTTTCTTTCGTTTAATTACATTTCCCTATTTATAAGCCAATTGAGTAGCACTAAGTAAGTAAGTTGATAGTTGGTATTTTAATTTCTTGGTAAATAATAATTCTTATCTATTTACCTAAACTCAATTATCAATCGTCACTAATAGATCATATTGTATCGATATCGATACTCTACTTTTTCTGGACAATCTTATAATGTCAGAATGGCAGCCATATTTAGTAGCCGGCGGCAGGCTTTTTTCGTAGGTATTTCTTGTCCATATACTTAGAGGTCAATTACCAGTCTCGTGAGTTTTGAACTAGAACCGAAGTTCCACGACCGAGTGCGGGTGCGAGTAAAAATCACTCCGTGAGTTCAAGTAACTTTCGTGTCGCATCTGTGTAAATCTAAAATCCGCTACCGGATCGAAACAGAAGTAATCTAGTCATTTAGATTTGCCTTGACTGTGCTGGCTAGCCAGACTAAGTGGGTTACTGGCAACTACTCACTCGGATTATGAGTATCCAGTATATGCCTGCGTCCTTTACGACAATGCTTGCCTTTTTGTAGGTTTAGAGAGAAAGATACTAATATAATTACGCAAGATACTTGCATACATATATTTATATAGACATACATTAGAATTGCATACATATATTAACAATGTTTAGAAATAATGGGGTATTGGCAAACCATCTGGTGTCAACGGGTATATTTTATTACTATCGGGAAGCCTGTCTTTGTTTCTTTCAAATACTTTATGAAATAAGAAATGCTGCTATAAACTCTGGTCACATGCTAACATCCGTCGTTTTTGTGAGAAAATACTTAAACCACTTTCACGGACTCTTGCTTCCGCCATCAGCTACGGACTTACTCGTTTACAGCAATAGCGCTGAAATGCAAATATGAAGTACCTTAAAGGTACGTAGGTGGCATTACCCCGACATTGTACACTTTCAGTGCTCGGCTCTTGTAAAACGCCATTAGTAATGTTAATGTAAGAATACACTTGCACTTTTTACATATACAATAGTATTAGGTTATTTTTTTTAGTTTAAAGTATAATAAGTGAAACAGTGGTAGTGTATTTATATGTTAGTAGCTTCTAGCACTATGTAGATAATAACAAATTTATACGTCGCGTTTAGCTGAAATATCTGTATTAATTATATTTTTTACCTAACCATGGTGTATGTAACTAGTGTGAATTGTGTGAGTATCGACGATTAAATTGCAATCGTTAACTATCACTGGTGGCAGAATACTGCGTAGTAACT
>NJDD01007661.1:10242-39577 GCA_002245505.1 Calephelis nemesis | reverse complement strand
TCCTGAGCCTAACTTTGGATTGAGTAACGTTAATGAAGCGACAGAAATAGCCAAAGCAATCGGACTGAGACATCGCAGAGCTCTACCGCTTGATTATGCTTACGATATCACAAAACGATGGTCGCATTTTACGAGTTTTACCTTGGAAAAAATGTGATTGGCTTATTTTCGTCAAAGGAGCCCGTGCCCCGTAACCATAACGGAAAAACCTTATTCGCAGTAGTAGTACTGCAAGTATTAAGTGTAAAAAGTGTAAAACCCAAGCGAATAATATAAATAGTAGCATTTAAATAATGCGCTTGGGCTTTACACTTTTTATACTTTATACTTTTATTTTTGAATTGGCTGACCTAATCTAAATTGAAAGCGAAATGATTAATTATGTAATAACAACTCTATATAGATATTTTTAAAATACATTCAGATTTCCGAAGCTTCACGAATATAGCCGAAGCCCATAAGTGAAGATTTTGCCACTTCCACACAGACATGCAAGATATACTGCCTATAGACCAAAGTCCAACTAAGATGTTTTTGAAGTTATATGCCTAAAAAACTGTAATATCGCGTTGTAGTATTTGCTAGAAGGCACAAACCTTGCGTTGATAGCTGTAGTGCCATATATTGCTTGGCTGCTACAAATATACATTTAATATTATATAATGTTTAGCAATAAACGTCAGCTAAAATAATGATACCACTAACGAACACGCGTGTCTAATATTCGCTCATTAAAATATAAATTACTCTTCAAAACTACACTAAAACCGTTAGCATCCAGCTATTATTCTTATCTCAATTTACACCCAAATAAAGCGTTCAAATAGCCTCTACCATTACCTCTAATTGCTGAGAGGAATTAAAAATGATTGAGTTCTTTGTTGAAGTGTAAAATAATTGCTTTTTACTACGCTATTATCACTAAACTTCGGTAATATATCGTTTCTGACAGCGAATAGAAAAGAAAGCTACGACTACACCAAAGCTCAAAGGAAGGGTTATGATTAATTTTATTTATTTATTTAAAAATTTAACACAAAAACTTAATTTAACAGAAAATTTGCTATTTCCAGCGGTCTCCACACTAGGCTACGCCTGTGTCGTGGCGACCATAATAATTTAAGCGTCAACGTATCCTAATATATTTTTATATGAGTAATTAGCGAACAGGATTTTCTGATCGTAAGAAACAACGGTATAGACAGCAAAGATGTTGCAGGTGCGTCCTACCTGCTACCCTACTCGGGTTAGGTTGCTGGACAGCTCACTACCACCAGTGGTCTTGTTGATTTATTGTGATTATTTTTTTTTACCTAATAACCAATAGGTAACCTATGCACCTTTCTTACTGCCTGGGAAGAGAGGCAGATTATCTATTCTACTCATTAGACCCGGGTCAACGTGGGAAAAACATGTTATAATTAACCCACCTTAGCGTTTAATTCATTTTACCGATTTTAATACATGTGGTATAGATGGATATAAAACAATGAGAAATAAACTTAAAGCTAAATGCTACATCCATAAGGAAATACACTTGTATGTACCTATTGTACTCTCGTAGTAGGGTTGTCAGATGGCCAGGTTTTCCGGGACTGCCCCCCCCCCACAGTTCACAAAGTTATAATACTACGGCTGCAAAAGTCAAACCAAACATAGCGTTCTCGCCCTGCGTTGTGCGCTGTGACTCGCTTCGCGTCTCTGTCAGAGGTGCTGCCCGCACTCCACAGAATTATTAAATATGCTGAAGACTAGCGACAAGTATTAAAAAATAATTTTACTTTTTCGATTTGATGATGTTTTTAAGTTTTATTGCCAGAGGCTTTAAATTATTTTAGGTTAATAATAATGATGTTGACTGTCTACCAAAGTTTAATAAGCTTGAAAGATATGCTCACTTTTCATTTGTTTAGTTTTTTTTATATTAGATAGTTGACGTGACGTTTACTATCTACTAAAGTTGTAATAATCGTTATAAACTTTACAATATAAAGTGATCAATATTTGTTCCATTTTTTTTAACGAAATACCTGACGTTGACTTTCTATCAAAGTTTAATTGATAAAACTGAAAGAGTATCTCAATTTATGGTTTTACAGTTTAAGAAAGTAATTGAGAAGATTTTTCATAGAGTATTTATTTCATCTACCAATAGTTCTAGGTAATTCCTACTTAGTTTAGTTTCGAACCGGAGACCTAAAGTCTGATTTTATTCGTGGCCCCAAAAATGACCAGAAAATTATAAGTCTGGATCTGGTCTGGCAACCCTATCTCGAGTATCTCGTAGGTATATGTTATCCGTGGCTTTGAATATCTGTTACTAACGATATTATTTGCTTAATTAATCAGCAACTTACTTTTGAATCTCGTAAAACAAGCATTCAAAGGACTTCGTTTGTTGTGGCTTCAACCTAAATTGAAACTTTGTTACTAGTTTTAAGGAAATCCCATATTACGGATACTGTTTACGAGCAGGACCGCGGAATGTAGCGCCGGCTATTCCGGGACCCATAAATGTTGGCTTACTACACTTTACTGCTAACCTGTAGCTGTTTTGAAAAGGGGCGAAGGTAAACGTGGCGAAAGATTGAATCTTTGAAGTGACAACTTTTTTAACAATGTTTTATTTTGAAATTAGACGAAAGCACAAGTGCCTATTTGATTACACGTTTACGCGCCACAGTAGGTATATAATTCTTGTCCGATTCTCTACTATTATGTAAATATTGGATAATTTGGAAATGTATTGGTCCTTTAAACTTCGCCAGGTACAAAATATACTGTTTATTCAAATTAAACTCTATGACCTAAATTGTATTTAGGTATGCGTCATCATCCCATAATACCTCTTACAGTTAGCCAACATACTTAAATAGATACCAGTATCAATTCAATAAAAACCGAGAGCTGGAAATACGGACACCACCTATGTTTGCCATACATAAGCTTGCCCCAGCAAGGAACCGCATGAAAGCCCCGCGGTAAGTCGATGGAGTAAGACGTGTACGTTTATCCATGACCAAGTGGAGAAAATCTCATGATTTCTCATGTTTGATGCTTTTCGATCGATGTTCATAGAAAGTGAATCGAGACTTCTCTATTATTCCTTTTCCACATTTTACTACTTAGTTACCCCTAATTTGGTAATATGTATTTCCAAATTCAGTGATCACATACTTAGGTTTTCATTGCCAGCTAAATCTTTTAGATAATTAGGTTTATAATAATGAACATTTTAATACTGCTGTCGCAAACAAATAATTATACATCAAACGAGACCTGCATTTAAAGATTATTTTCAGATTCAGCAACTGAACCTAAAATTCCAAAGAAATGAATATAATATGTTGAACAAAATATTATTTGTGGAATTTAGAGATAACATAAAAAGAATAATAATATGCCAAATTTTATTATTAGAGAGTTAATGCTAAATTGATCAACATTTTCAAAATGAATTGCCAAATTGTGATTATTACTTTTATTACATATATTTAAAATAGTCCGCGTTAATACTTAACTTGTTGTCACGCTACATCGTACCCAGTAGTAGGTACAAGTCATGACGTCACCAACCTATGAATACGATTGCGGTCGGCGTTTACGTTACGTTAGAAATTGTTTTTTTTTTTTAATTTATATTACATCATACATAGAAAGTGTTATTCCCCACCCCTCTCGGTTCCCAACCCTCTCTTCAAATTTGGCTGGTCCTTTAAATGTTACCCTGTATAATCAGCCTGTTGTAAAAATAGCTAGGAAATGAAATATGCGATTCTCGATTCACGGTCATACCACATAACATGGACAGACAATAAAACAAAATTAAATTTAAAAAAAACCGACACAAGAACTTAGTTTCCCTTCAAAAATTAAAAAAATTGGTTAAGTTATAAACGGCTCAACCGATTTTCATCAAACATGTCTAAGAACTACAAAAAGAACTTTATATATTATACATACACAAATTAACGTTATGATACCACAGACAGACACAAAGACAGACATGTCAAACTTATAACACCCCACTTTTTGCGTCGAGGGTTAATAATATTTTATAGTTGTACTTATATGTGAATCATACTGGGCCGAACTTCAAAAATTTCACTAAATTAATGTTTGGATTTTTTTTAATATTACATGGTATATTTTATTACAATATGTTGTAAGTTCTATTATTGTAATGTACCTAAATATGCTTGACGTCGTCAAGTGTCCTATGTGTGTTACGTATTTAAATCAAGTAAACAATTTTCAGATTGAGTACAAGTGTATTCGTTACACAACAGTAATATTTTACGAAGATGTATATAATTAGGTTATACTCGTACATAAATAATAAGAGAAAGTCTGTAATTATACTGAAGTTCTCTGTGTTTTGCTTCTTTACTTTTAAAATTCAAGTTGCAACCAAAATTATTTACTTGAAAACATACTTTCTACACCCAACAAACAAAAGCACCGAAGGGCATTCGTTTGATGTGGCTTCACCCTAAACTGAAACTTGTAGTTTTGAGGAAATCCCATAATACGGATACGGTTTACGAGCGTACCGCGGGATGTAGCGCCGGCTATTCTGGGACCCATAAATGTTGGCTTACAACACTACTAGTAACCTGTGGCTATTTAAAATGGACACGAGGGCAATTAAATTAAAATGGACAGTCGACTCGTGTCGGAGTATTTAACAACTGATTCAATTATTTCATTAAGTCATTAGATTTAGGGTTAATAAATAAATATATCTGAAAATAAAATTTTATTCCCTTGAAATGGGCATAAATCAGTATCTGTAAATATCGTAAATTACCTTTTTATTAAACAACTGTCAGCTCCTATATGTAGATCACTGGAGTTAGGCGTGTACGCTAACCGTTCAACCGAATATATAAACATATATATTTATTTATATTATTCAACAAATCATATAAAATAACTGTATTTTTATGTTATGGGAAAATAAATGCACAATAAGATGTGAATTGTACTTGACCAAACTATTGTGCATAAACGTTTAACTATCTTAGATCTTAATTAAAACGGCTCTATTACACCAGAGCTCTTACCATGAGCCTACTCGTAGGACAATGTCTTTAAGGTTTACTAAAAAAACTAAATTTTGAGTCCACAAGCGCTGTATATTTCGATGCCTAAATTACCGAAAGCTGTAGTAACTTATGTTAAAGGCACGGGAATAAAAAAAGCCAGTAAACAGCAGAAGGTCTCTACTCTCTAGTCTAACGTCTCTTAACTATGAGCGACTAGCACAAAATGTTCATTGTTATTTTTCCCAAAGGACGCCGGAACCTGCGCGGGGAATAAACGATTTATATATATTTTTCACCTCGTTACTGCTATGAATTCGGAATACCTTTTGCAGTTTTGTTTGAAGAAGTATTTGAGATAAGGGAATGTCGTTACAAACACAAAGGTCCCAATTTAACGGCACAACAGAGGGTCAATTTTCATTTGTAAAGAAGTCAAAGGCGGTCGGACCTGGCACCGGGAGACATTCGAGCTCAGCAAATTTACATCGACATAAAGACGTGTTTTCTAGATCATTCGTTTACTAGAATAAAACCTTACATTTTGTATTTATACTTTACAAACATTTGCATTATAAAATAAAAATAAAAATGACAATTTTAAACTGAAAAACCGCGTAAACGTAATTAATTACCTTAAATTCAGAAACAGCGACAGATTTTCTTTGAATTAAAATTTGAGCAACTGGAAAGCGCAAACAAATCTAATCAATCTAAATTGGTTTAACAGAACTTTTTACTGGTTCTTTCACATAGATCCATATCTATGTCTAATTACCTTACTTTTACCTTTTTGTGTTTTACGGATAGGCGGATACCCCGTAAGGGACTTTGTAACAATTTTAAACTCACATATTCCGCAAATAAATAAATTTCGTTATCATTTTACGTAATACGAAGTTCGCTGGGTCTTCTGGTTTTCATATGAAAATAAACTATCGAATATTTTATTCGAATATTTCATTTCGAATATTTTATTTGATACAAAATCTTTTCGAATGCAATTTATGTGGCTAACCGTTTTTGTTTAACGAGTATCGACTGCGTTTAGTTACACGTGACCGAAGCGAAATGTCAAAACCAACAAATATTTTTTACGTGTTTTATTGGAAAATTGATATTTTTCACGAATTCATCACTTACGAATTTGTGAGATAATGTTTATATCCATTTTCTTGGTAATATTGTCATTTATCATCATACTCGTAACATCTTTAAGAACTCGTACATGCGTATGAATTTTCTGCCTTAATAATTCTTTATTTTGTCTTTTTCAACGGACGTCAAAAAAAGGAGGAGAACCTCCTCCTTTTTCAATATGGCCGTTATATTTTTTATGCATGTACACCGATTTCTCCTTGGTTTCGGAAGCGATTTACGTAATTCTTTTTTTGTTTGATGCAGTACAGTTTCAAATTGGTCCCATAAAAAATTGATTCAGGTAGGCCCATTAGTTTTTATTTTATAGTATTTTTTATCTACTTTCACCAATCCCGATATCTAGTATTATGAAATTAAATCAAATCGCGTAAGTAACTTTGATCCACTTAAGTTACCTTGTGACAAGATTACATACACATCGACATTCAGCAACATGCTATAAATTAAATCATATCAGCAATAAACTAAAAAGTATAAATTAAAAATAACTACGCTAAAAAAAACGACTTCAATGCTAAACAGTAAGAATAATAAAGATTTAAGTTTAATTATATCCTACCTAGTATTTGTATTGATCGCCTCTGTGGTCTAGCGGTTCAGTTCCTGGACTTGACTGCATGAGGTCCCGGGTTCGAATCCCGGGTCGGGCAACAAATAGAAAATTGGGTTTTTCTAATTTTGTAAAAAAAAATTTTGCTCGGGATAGGTTATGTGCTCGGTTGGCCATAGGCTTGCCACCTATCACATTGTGGGACTTAGTATCTTCGGCTAGTCGTAAGTGCCCTGGTTGTGCCTCTGCCTAGTTCTTCGGGGATATGGGCGTGTAGATACTAGTATTTGTATGTGCTATTTACTAATAGGTTTGAAGTCGATGCCAATAATTTAATTCTTACTTATAATATAATTATTAATTTAAGGCTTGGCAACCTTTTTGTAAATAGCACATATAAATAATAGGTAGTATATAATTAATATTAAATCTTTATTATTTTTATTTCTGGCTTTGAAGTCTTTTTAAGTAGTTATTTTAATTAAGAAAAAATCTTAATGAAATTGTAGTGATGTTGGTATGGAGCGGTCACCTGGATATCCATATTTACCAGAATAATTCAACATGGACTCTAGTCTTCCAGTACAATATTGTGTTCAGTAATAAGTTTATTTTCTAAAAGGTTAATTTTTTTGTTTATATTTTAATAACCATAAAATTAAAAATTATAAGAAACCCCTCAAATCCTTCCTTAAATTATAGCTAAGAACTTCGACACTGAACAATTAGCTATCAGCTTTCCTAATCGGCCCATTCGTTGAGGAGCTATGGATGCCACAAACAGACACATACACACAGATACGTTAAACTTATCACCTTTATCCATCGGTGATTAAAAAGTTGTCGTATCTAGCGTTTGTACGGTGTGAGCCAGGGGTTTATAAAGGAATATCAAACATCCACGAAATTCAGAGGCGCACCGCAAACGCCACGCCGACGGAAATGAAATTCCGACGCGGTCAAATCATTTTCCATCTGCCGTGTACTAGGAAGACGGTATTCTTGGAAAATATGCATTGTTCTTTGAAGTATTCCGTGCATTTCAAAAGTAAAGTCTTCATGTCAAAGCGGTTGCATTTGAACAGACTCCTTTATTTTCCGCGTCATTTCTTGGACTTTTCAAAACAGGAAACATGATGCTTATATAAATGAACTGGCGGCCCGCCCCTTCTTCGCATGAGTATAAAATATACATATAAACCTTCCTCTTCAACCGCTTTATCTATTAAAGAAACCGCATCCAAATCCGTTGCGTAGTTTTAAAGATTTAAGCATACAAAGAACATAGGGACAGAGGAAACTACTTTGTTTTAAATTATGTAGCGAAGACACAAAAGAAGACGGATTACTTGGTGATAAGAAATACACCCTTAAAAAAAGAACCTTAATTAAAAGAAATACACCCTTAATATATACCCTTAAAAAAAGTCGATAATCATGTACTTATTTCCAACCTGAAAATAAGATGTTAAGCCTTTTTCGTAAACTGACTTCGTTACTTTTTAGAGATCTTGGCTTGCGAGAACCATTATCATCATCATCATCTAAGCGCCTCTTTAGTCGAGTGGCTAGTGTTCACGCCTTATACTTCGACCAACCGCGAGGCTCGGTTTCGATTCCCGCCGGGGCAGGCATTTGTGTGATAAACATTAAGATGTCTGCATTTTTGGCTCTAGGTGTTTTTTAGATTTGTTCTGGTATATATTTAAGTATATTTATGTATTAGTATCGTTGACTTACACCCATAACACAAGCATATAATTTGCTTACTTTGGTAAACCCAATTGTGTGACTTGTCCGGGAATATTTATTTATTTATCATAAAACCCTACCACCTTGTTATTTTATAACCATAATGTTAGTGATAAATAATGGTATTAAGAAAACTGATGGTCCACTCTGTATTCTCCAAAGGAGCCCGGAACTAACACAGGACAAACATCACATTAAAAATATATAAAAATAAAAAACTCGCCTTTTGCTCAGTCAATAATTCTCAAGTAATGTCGAATTAAAACAAATGTAATTGACTTTCCTAAATTGGGTGCCGACAAACTGGCTCATGCCCCCATGGATATCAATTTAGTAATACCGATTACCCTTCATTGAAAATGGTCTAACGTCATATCCATTATGTTTTCTATGATTGATAGAGTAGGCAAGTTTAATTAGATTCATTAAAGTTGTATGAGAATAGATTTTTAGATTAACAGTAATTGCCGCGTCCATTGGGGCACGTTGTGTCTGATTTTTTCGTCTGATATAATTAAAAATAAAAACAAACACATTTCAATTAAGTGTATTTCATTTAAAAATGCTTAGTCAATTGATATAATTAGTAGGATGGTGGCATTAATGGACTTGTACAAAGCTTGGATCAGAAATGCCTCTTTCATCTTTGGAGTATTCTTATTTATTTCAAATCGTTACAGCATATACATATTTCAATTAAAAATATTACGTATTCATGCAGTTAGCTCAATAACATGGTGTGGTAGAAAATATAGGTAAGATTAAATATTTTTAGATCAATTCATCCATTCAAGTAAAATTAGGTATTTTGTACTCTACAAAACAAATAATGATATTATTTTTGTACTCTACAACCGTAGAATTAGTTGACCTAAGAATCTTCACTGCTCAGCAAAAATAACATCTTCCGTATACATTTTTCCCCGTGTTGGTCCGGATTCCTTTGCAGAATAGACTACCTGCCTTCCTGCCGGGCAGCTCGTAAAAGGCAAGCATACGCTTACCGTCACTAACACCGTGACAACTGACATCTGACTCGGTGGTAAGGTTTCGCAGCGCCTCGCAAAACATCAATATTACAATATTTAGTGAGACCCTTACGGTCTTATTCAGATGAATGAGATGTCAAATATCTCTTTATCAGTCATGTCAACATTTCCCCCGTTTGGCCCAGGCTCCTTTGCAGAAGAGGCCATATGCCTTCCTGCCAGGCAGCTCGTAAAAGGCGAGCAAAGGCTTACCGCCACTAACACAGTGACATCATACTAGGTGGAAGAGTTTTGCAGCGACTCGCCCGGTTTGGTACCATCGCCTTACCTTTACCTACCGCCATAACGTTAGTGCTTGCCATTGATGTGTTCCGGTTCAGAGGATAACGTAGCCGGTAAACTAACGTTTGCTCGAGGCGAATTTGCTGACTGGACACCAGCCGCATCTTTTTCTGTTTATGCGGCGGCATATTTTGGCAACCAGGTGACCGTGTCCAAGCGAAAACTTCCTGACACATATCGTTTAAACTGTTAGATAGGGATAGATTGGATTTATCACTGGTATTTTAATTTCAGACGTTTCGGCGTAGTAGACAAACGATTCTGTGTGGAAGGCGGATCCCGGTGTGGCAAGGGTGAGGGCCTGTTTATCTTCGCGGCGGAAGGAGGTCGGGAGCTGACGGAACTCCTTAACATATATTCCCATGAGGCGCATTCTCGACTGAGCATTGCATCTAGATGTGGTTCAGGTAAATATTCCTTCTATATTGTACCAACACTCTTGGTAGACTGGTTGTTGATTTTTAAATCATTTCGTCACTCTCCGGAAAGATTCCGATCAAGGTAGGCATAAAAATTCTAGTTAAAAAATTTACCAGTTTTAGTTTTATTTTGAGATGTACCTATATCACGAAAGTCATTTGATTCACATGCCACATAACTATTGATACCAATAATAATAATTATGAAAAGTTTTTGTATGAGCACCGTAAATAATTTATATTAGTGTTCATCAAATGTAAAGGCACAAAAAACGAGCACAAGTTTAACTAAGCACATTTTTTCAAATTAGTCCATACAGTTAGTTCACTTTCTATAATAATTCGAGTATTTATCCAATAAAACAGGTAAAATATATTGAAACTGATTTGCGCTAAACAAAGTCAAAACAAAATCGCAGAAACAATTTTCGTCTAAATGTCACATGAAATCACACGCACACAAATACAACTGGGGCACAGCTAGTTCCAGCTTTTTCCCACGCGTACGTCACGGCGCCTCAAAATAGTTACGTGAATTTTCATAGATGGCGTGGATATAAATCGTTTTAATCAAAATGTTAAATGCTTATTACGAGTATTATAGAACTGAACACGTCATGTAATCTATGGGGTAAGCTGGGCTTAGCTGCTTATATGCAGCCCATGTCACTGCCGGGAAAAGTTAGCTCCGAACTATGCTCGTAAAGAAGCCTGTTAAAAATGTTATCTGAGGTGACTTTTAGAATTTTATAACAATAAAAGATTAAGCCTATTAAAAAACTCGAGCGATAATTGTAATTATACTGTACTAGGTAGTATATATATTATTGAACTAAAGTGTACAATGATATGAAAGTATTGTTTCTTTCCTGATGTGAAAAAAATTGTAGTTTTAGAAAAGCGATTCTCGGACACGAGTTCTTGTATGGATGACTGCTTCAACCAGTCAATGCGGTCATCATCTCCGTCGTGGGCAGGGCCGGCGAGTCAGACAATGCACTGCTTGTCAGACATGGATGCTCTGGACACTGAGGACAAGTTCCGGAGACCAACGTCCTTGCCAAGGTGCTCAAGCTGTATTGGCAAGATCAGCCATTTAACGAGGTTAGTAAAATTTACCTTATTGATATTCTCTTTGTGTCGTTACCCTAATGGACGATTCCGACGACGTCTGCAGCACGTCTATTAATTCGGACGTCCTGGTGACAAACATCAAGTAAAAATGTAAACAATGTTTTAATTTGAAATAAAATTTCACAGTTGTTAAAAAAGGAGGCCAATCTCATTTCTCAATTCCTCTGTATGTTTGTTACGCGATTACTCGGCCAATAACAAACAGATTTTGATGTTTTTTTTATGAAAAATAGACAATTATTTCGGAGTGGTCCCATATTAATTTTAACATGATCTGACTAGTGCTTTTCGTGTTATGCTTAATAGAGCATACATTTTTCGCTTTCTTTTTGACGATCTCATTAATGAAGGAGTCTTCATCGTAAGCGACGAGATATGTATGTAACAAATGAAACAGTTGGAGTCGGTCAACGGTTTTTCAGTTTTAATGCGTTTAAATATTTCCTTGCTAAGTACCTACTATTTATTATAATTTACAAGTAACGCTCGCTAACCGCATTCATAACAGTGAGATCTAAGAAAGAGTTGGACTCCGTAAGGAACTTGACGTGAAGATATGTATGTATGTACAATTAAGGCCCTATGTAAGGACATGCAACCACTAATTTGTAATGACGTTAATGACAATATTTTGACGATTTGATTAGATTGAAATCCGCATCATTCGCCGTCTCTATTGGTGATTTCCTTAAAATCTGTCTCATCATGCATGATGATGAGACATGCATGATGATGTCTTACTTTTATAGATGTGGATAGATTTAGGTACCCAGGGAGACTTAGGAGTACATTTCACAATGGATGATGTCAATAGTCTCCGATAATGACTTGTTTGTATTAAGAGCAAAATATAATGTGAAGGAACTTAGGTCTGCGGAAGAGATCACTACATAGTTTAATGGCGGTTACTATCTTTTGGCATTAATCAACTGTCCTATTGTATAAAATCACTTTTTTCCAGGTCTGCCACAATGAACACACCTGGCTCCATCATGTCCCCAGTTTGGACGATGGAGAACATAATGGAGAAACGATCAGATTCAGACAGAGCATCCATTTACTCTCGCTCCAGTGGGAGTGCCTCCGAGTATTCAGTACCAAGGGGATGCTTACTCGATAAAAGTTTTGACTCTAAACGTGCCAGTCCCATCGGCTGTTGCACGCCAACCGTGCCAATTAAAACGGGCGGTTCTTGCCAGTGCTGGCAACAACCTAAACCTTGCTGCTGTCGAAAGAAGGTTTTTAATGGTCCATATGAAAATTACGACGTGCCAAAGACACCAATGCCACTAATCCAGGTATTTAGTTTCATATTTAAGACGTTGTAATTAATGTTTCGGGTATGTAATAAGAAACAATAAGATAGAAAAATCAGCAACCGTCTGTGACACTAATTTTGCAGATGTTGGTGGTCGACAGTGATCACCTATCGTTAAGTGACTTTCTAGAAGTTTTCGGTGTCCTAATTAGAATATTTTTGCGAATAAATCCCGTAGACGTATGTAATGTTATCGCTTTGCCGATTTTTTACACTCGATAAATGATACACGTATACCTACTCGATAATTATTTTGATCCCATAATATTTCGGGACCCGCTTTTAGTAATGAAACCATAATCGTTAATTGCAATAATCAAGTCATCAACTTTAAAGTTATAAGTACAATCATATTTATGACTTTCATTAATTGGTTTATCATTTCATGTATTTATGTAAGAAAAAAATATGAATAATACAAACATTTAACACTCAATTAATACGAAGGGAGATGTAAACATGACACGACCATTATATTTAGTTAACACTACATCAAAACTATAAAATAAAACAGCGATAGAAAATGTTATAATCCAGTTAAAAAAACTGGATTATAACAATTTATGTTATATATAAGTATCGCCTCTGTGGTCTAGCGGTCCGGGTGTTGGACTTGACTGCATGAGGTCCCGGGTTCGAATCCCGGGTCGGCCAACAAAAAGAAAATTGGATTTTTCTAATTTTCTAATTACAAAATGTTGGTCGGGATTGGAAATGTGCCCGGTTGCCGATAGGCTTGCCACCTATCACATTGTGGGACTTAGTGTCTTCGGCTAGTCGTGGGTGCCTTGGTTGTGCCTCTGCCTACCTCTTCCGGGATATGGGCGTGAAGATACTTTTTTTTTTATATATAAGTATATGTAAAAATGAATCCCCGTTTCTCGGGGCTATCGCAACACGGCTATACGGATGGACCAATTTGCTAATTAATTTTTAGTGGTGCTAGTTATTGTCAGGAGAAGGTTCTTATGAAGATAAAACCTAGAAAATAGGAAAAACAATAGGTACTATCTTCAATATTTTCCATATAAACAGTTAGTAGCCGTTCTTCAAGCGATACGAAATTTGCCGGGTCGGCAAGTGTATCAACTGATTTGCGGAGGCTTAACACATTTTGTGTCTGTTACGTAAAAATTGCACGTTTGTTATAAAATGACTACACAGACTTTATAAACTTCGCCACTATAATGGTTGAAAACAATGACATAGCAAAACTAGGCAGCCATAAATCATGAGATAATCCGCAGTAATGCGGTTCGCGGAACTAAGTTTGTTGATGCTGCTTCCATTTTGTACATTTCGGAACTTAATATTGTAATATATTTCGTGTTATTTCGGATAAAAGAATCTACATTGCAGAACATCGTTATCGTGCTATTTTTACTAATAAAAACACTAAATTGAATCTTATTTTGTACATGATATACTAAACTTATTTGCGTTCTAAAATACCAAATTCTGCCACTACCTACTCTTTACAATATCAATATAAAATCTTTATTGTACAACAAAAAACTATTAAAGTACTACAATTATGATATTATATGGTTAATTATATAAGAATGGCGGTTTTATCGCTAATAAGCATTGTATTTCTTCTCAAATATTTTAATTTATTTAATTTTAATTCGCCTTTTGTACCATATTTTGTGTATGAATCTATGAATAAATATTTTCGTATTCATTTTTAGGAGCATCCTGTTGATACAAACTCAGATGCTGCCAGTCTGTATGATACACCAAAGAAATTAAAATGTCTCATCGGGAGGCCGTGTGGCTGTGAACACACTGACACCAATGACGACAATCGCACACACGAAAATAACAACATATGTGATCCTAGCGTTAACAATAACTCAGAAACCAATTACGTTAATATAACACCCACCCAGCAACCTCACATAGACCTCAGCAACTACTCAAACATAGATCGAGCTACTTTAGAACAGTTCGAAAGTTCATTAAAAATTCTTCAAGAAGCTGGATTCAGTCAAGAAGAACTTGATGCTTTAGAAGTCATAAAAGAACACGATGACGACATATCGACAGCAACAACGAATACAGTATATCAATCCACGGACTGTTGTAATGACCATTTAAACTACATGCAAATGGAACCACTTGAAAATAGTTATTCAAGTAATAGTAAAAACTTCTCAGACAATATCAGTAGAATTAGTCACGTTTCTGATCCGACGCATTCCGACACAGATAACACAATAAGCACGCGAAGATCTAGTTCAGCTGATTTTACCAAAAAACACGATGATGAGTTCAGTATTACGGGAAGATTATGTATCACACCAACGGTCATAAGGAGGGCAAGTAAAACTGAACGTATAAATGAAGGAATACCCGTTACCAGCCTAGAAATTTTTGAGGAGAAAGAGAAAGTCTTTAAGTCACCTGAACCAAAGACAGAGAATATTCTCGTTGCGAAATTGAGGGATGTTGTCAAAATTCGAAGATCGTCAAGTGTGCCGAGCAAGTCTGATAAGAATAGGGATTCCTCGAGCTCTAACGACTCGGGAGTATCAACCGGCTCTTTGAAGCATCACAAAGGAGATTTCAATGAATTTGAAATGCCAATCACAAATTCAAAGTCGTTTAAAAAGCATTTAAAAAACAAGTCATTTAGAAATACGTTGACTCCGTTACATGCACCTTTTTTAAAGTCAAACTCATCGGATCCATTGAAAAACTTGACTTTCCAATTCGAAGAGGTATCTACGTTAGCAAAGGCGAACTCCTGTGATGTGGATACATTGACTAGAAGAAAGAAGAGAATTGGTAAGTTTAAATTATTCGATATTTTCGTTAGAGGCTAAGTTATGCTAAGGTGTTATTATCTAATCTTTTTAATGTGTAATAAGTTCTCCCTTACGGCTCTCTTGATTGCAAGAGTTAATCGTGGCCCGTTTACACCATAGATGTTGTAGGGGCATCACTGTCTTGCCGTCGAGGTTTAATTATTATCCAAATCTACCCTCTAAACCGAAACAATTAAAAAGGATATCTGAAAATCATATCTCATTTCTTAATGTGTTAGTTTTGCAACCAAAGAATTCAATAGCCTCTGTGGTCTAGCGGTTCAGGTGTTGGACTTGACTGCATGAGGTCCCGGGTTCGAATCCCGGGTCGGGCAACAAAAAGAAAATTTGGATTTTTCAATTTTCTAATAAAAAAATGTTGCTCGGGATTGGAAATGTGCCCGGTTGGCGATAGGCTTGCCACCTATCACATAGTGGGACTTAGTGTCTTCGGCTTGTCGTGGGTGCCCTGGTTGTGCCTCGGCCTACCTCTTCGGGGATATGGGCGTGAAGATACTTTTTTGTAGAATTTAATAATGAAAATTTTATTCAGAAAAGTAATAGAATTTTATTTCAATAAACATATTTTTTTTATTATAGTAATCGAATGTTCTCTAACGTTGCAGGCGAGTGCACGGTGGCGGCGGGCACG
This sequence comes from Calephelis nemesis, assembly GCA_002245505.1. Taxonomy (NCBI): domain Eukaryota; kingdom Metazoa; phylum Arthropoda; class Insecta; order Lepidoptera; family Riodinidae; genus Calephelis; species Calephelis nemesis. The sequence continues at coordinate 23,405 of NJDD01007661.1, read as the reverse complement.
TGGTCCGGCGCCTCGGACACGTCGGACTACATGGAGTCGCTGTCGGTGTCGTCGCTGAGCTCGGCCGAGTGCGACCGGCACGCGGCGCGGCCCCGCTCCGGGAAGGAGTACGCGCTCGACCGCGCCGCTCTCGCCAGCCTCGCCGACGTCTCGCACGCGCCCAACACACCCCACACATCACGTACCGCTAATGTTTGACCACCCAAAATACAACCCACCTAACTATACTACAAGAAGATAACTTATTTCTTAGTTTCGGCATCACCGCTTGGAACACTCATTTCCAGTTGTTCGTGGGCGGCGTTGAACAGTTTTCTTCTTTAACAAAAAATAGTACCCTCGCTGGAGTGGCACCCAATACTGTACTTACTGAGACTCCTTACATGTTGGTCGCTTTTCCTTGAACAGTACAGCCATAATGTTAGGATGTTTGTCTGATATTTTCCGAAGTTATATTCCTAAAGGTACACTTTAACAGCAAGATCGAACACAAGCTCACGCGTACTGCTAGCTAGCTGGAACTGTGATCTATTGAAAAACCACATTTCGAGCGGGTTCACGCATCGAAACTAACTCTTGTGTGTGACGACACCTTAACATGTACTATACGTACCGCTGGTGGGACTTAAAATACACAAAAAATAAATGGTATTTGTCACTTTCATTTCTTATTTACAATCTATATAATTTGGTATTTAAGTACCAAAAAACCTCTTACATTTTATGAAACATTCAGAAAACTGAAAACAATTCTGCACAACAGTGTGTTTAGTTGTTATTATGTCGTTGCAATTGTACAGTGATGCATATTCTACATTGAATCCTTAATTTACTCGATTTTATTCCGACTCAAATATATAATGATATAATCATAAATTTATGCTGCGCCTAAAAAACTTATACATAAAATATGTGAAATTAGTATACACTGCAAATGCAGACTACAAACAAACAAAACCGGCTGGACATTTTTACTTGGGTCAAATTAGTGATTCCATCTTGCAGGGTTTTATATCGACATATTTAAAAAAATAAACGTCTGTAAAATGGAGCATGTAAACTATTTTGACAGCATTGAATATATCTTTCCCTTTTAGTTTATTTCTAAACTTTAGTTAGGATGCGTATCAAAATAAGCACCAAACAAGAAATGATTATATAAAGTATTGTAAATGTTTTACAGAAAATCTGTATACATTATTATTAAGGCAAAATAGTCCATGTATACTAATTACTTGACTTGTAAAGTTTTTATTGCATTTTTTACAAATCAATAAAAATGTTGTCATATTAATAAGTACTTATGAAACATTACTTTTGCATTGTATTTATGGAAAAAAATATGGTATATAGATTTTAAAGTACAGAAACTGTTTTATGTATAGTTATAGATATGTAAATATATTTCACATCAGATAGTTAACAATCATTTGTTCCTATGTACATAATTGTAACGTATCATTAGTTTAGTTATCTTGCTTAGTATCCAGTAGCGCCGCGTGCCAAAAATATGCGTGCTATTTTTTTATTTAAAAAAAAGTTAAATGTATATTCATTTAGTATAAGAAAGTTTTTAAATAAGAACATTATATACAATTATAAATTGTGTGTATTTTACTTTTATCAATTACATATAACATACTTAACTAGATTAGTGTTAGGTACTTACTTAATTATTTGTGCCTTTATGTACAATTATTATTTGTAGATCTTTACTTTTATTCTATACTTGTAGGGCGTTTTCAAAACTGCAAGCGAAAAAAATCACAAATTATAAAAAACCTCGTTTCTAGAACTATATCAATTCTTACTCTCACTGTATTGTTTAAGAATCCAGCACATTACAACACACAAATATACAGGCTGATTAAAATTGTTAATAAAATATTCAAGAATGCAAATTCAATAGCTTAACAGTTATTAGTCAAATTTAAAAAAAATGCGGTTGGTGACTTCCACCCACTATCAGTATTATCAAAAAACTGAATAACTTTCAAATTAAATTGGAATAAATAACGTTATTTGTTGCCATTTATTGGTATCAGTTTAAAAAATTAAACAAATTCACTTTAATTATTGGAACTATCAAATTTTGAACCTAGATACATTTCATTATTATGTGTCATATAGATTTTTTTATAACATTACACATTATAAATGTAAACATACGTCGCTTCTACATGTGGTACTATGAAGATTTATCTACAATTCGCGCTGGAGCCGCAGAATTTTTTACTTGAAAGGATTACGTTTTTTCCCAAAAGCACTAGTAATTGCTTTTTCACTTAAAAATAATAATACCTGTAATGACTTTCATTGATTTCATGTAGACACCCAGCAGTTAGTGTGAGGGAAGAGCCCTCACACTAACTGTCATTGGTAACTCTAGTTTTGTCAGTATACAAAATATGGTTCAACCTATACCTAACCATAGTTTGACAAGTTTATTTAATAAACAACTATGTGTGATGTTGTACGTGGTACATAGTATTATTATTTAATTTTTATACATTTAATATTGGATTGGGGATTTTAATTACCAACCATTTGAAGTTACCAACACTTGACAAAATTTACCTATTAGATAACTATTTTTAATAAAAAAATATTTTATAAAAAAATAATAGTCTGCATCGCTATATTTTATTCTTTCCCTATTTCGTATTGAAATTGAAATTTGGCAATTTTTATTTAATACATTGAGTTGCAATTAGGGCTTGAAATACCGGTACTTTTGGGAATCTGTAGTAATGGCCTTGGAGGATACCCAATACCAAAGCGATACCTGTACGGTTCTATTGGTTTAATTGTTTTATACCGGTACTGGTTCAATAATACCGGTACCAGAAAATACTTAGACGTGTAAGATTTTTTCTCTAATCGAGGATTTAAATCCATCTTGACAAAAACGTCGATACGAATAAAACGAAAATTGGCAACAGCTCTCCTGTATTTATCGGTTTTAGTACAAGTATTTGCTAGGTATCGGTATCGGGACAGTACCGGTGTACAGAGTCCAAATACCCTCTTTGGAAGCGGTACCAGGTATCGAAATGGCAAGAACCGCTAAATACCGGTATAGAACCTGTACTTTTGGTATTGGTTCCAAGCTTTGTTGTAATTAAACATGTGCAAGATTTCTTTTAGAATAAACTTGATCAAGAAGATAAAAACATGTGTGAGCATTTATTATCTTACTACTGTACTGTAGGAAAGTGCGATAAGAAAAAATTGAAAAAACGTATTTAAAAAAAAACATGAAATTTAATAATGCATACAAAGTTTATAATTTGTAAAGATTAATAAAGTTTTCTTTAGTTAATAATAATTACTATATGCGCCAAATAAATTCAAAATTTATGATTGTAATAAACATTTGTTGATTATAAAGTACGCTGAAAGATGGAAACTATGTAAGTTTTCTTTTAGTATTTTTTCTGTTTTATTCGTATTTAACTGCCTCGTAACTATAACTGTATATAATACCTGTAAGATTGCCCAGAGGAAATAACAGCAATAGATAATTTACAGAAAATATTTTATAACCAAACAGTTTTTATAAAATCTTTTATACAAAAGCTCTAGTATATCACGTCATGATAAGATAACAAGAATTGCTTTAGGCTTTTGTTAGAGAAAAAGGTGGGTGGATAATGGATATAGTGTAACATTCTTAGTGTGACTGTCCACAAACTCGCCGCCTTAGTGTCGAGACCGAGATGTTTCATGCTACCACGACAACGTTATATACAGACTATGTAACTAATATTTTTATCGCCAACCCATTTAACTAATTTTTATTTAGTTATTAGGACATGCACAGGAAAGAGATGGATGGATATTATTTGGTTTCTCTCTATTGGTTTACATGCGGCGCAATCACGCCACGTTACCGGATGTATAAACAGATTCAGTCTTATGGGATATCTTAAGTCTTATATTTTGTCTGCAACAATTTTATTGTCATTATTAAAATCAACATAGCAGTTTGGTTTTTGTTCTAACAACTTACACTTAGTCGTTATTCATAACCCATCTTTTTCTAATTTCTTCAGAGCTTTGTAAGCTTGTGGAACATTCAAAATCCTGCCGTTACAAATTTTACCAGAGCTTACGAAATATTGTTTGATTAATAAGTATATTGTATAAGCATACTAAGCCAATTTGTATGGAACGACGCCGTCACTGTGAATAGATTTTAGCCTGTGTTTGGGTTTTTGAAGGATTTTTTGTCTAGTCAAAAATGTTAGCGAGAATACGTCTATTTTTGAAAAGTTAATAGCTATGTTGTTTATTTTTCACTGTGTCTGTCATGTATGTCATGCTGTCTCTTTCATTTACACTGAAACTGGGCGAGCGACGATAACTGAAACGACGCACCATAAAGATATCTCAAAAAAATATTGGATGTTTATTTAAATTTCGTTGTAAAACTAAAAAAATGTAACAAAAAAGTTACAAATAACACTTGTGGTTTTTCACTATACACTTTTGCTATAACGAAATTTTGAAAAAAAAATTGCTTATAACATAATTATTTAACAAAGTAAAATTGATTCAGTTTGAAAAGCATTAAATTTGTGTCCAAGTTTTTGATTTCTTTTAAGACTTTTTAAAAGTAGACGTTCAGTTCGCAGCTCTTGGTGGAGGAGAACTGAGTTTCTACCGTGACTTCCTACAGCATTAATATTCCATATTGCTGTCTACGTCAAATGGTAACTTTATTATGTGTGCAGTAAGGTCGTAGTTGCGTTGATACAGTGTATTATTGGTATAATATTGCTACAAGGCGCCACGGTAAGGCTCCTGGTGTGTAAGGTAGTTTTAGATGAAGATGAAATATTTTCTTATAACTTTATGTTACTCTAATATATTTTAAATTTGTAGTTTATTGCGACTGGAAAAAATATAGAACATTTCGAAGATTTTTCTATTTTTTATTTATTTAGTTTTAGATCCTAGAACGAAACAAATAATGGCGGTGATTCTGCTGTTCACAAATTAAACTTATTTTAGATGCCCGCTGTCTTTTTCAAATCAAAGAAAAACGAACGAGATGGAACACTTTAGACATGTCAGATTATTCCGGACATGTCAAATCGTGATGTTTTTAATCAACTTTTTCCAAGCGATAAAGGTCTGTAGGAATGACGTTTACGGACTAATTTGACAGCACTAAAAGTGTTTTGTCTCTTTCTATTGCTCCCGTGGAACGAAGATAGCGATAACTCAAAAATTACTTTAGTGAGTGCGTAACAAAATTGCCACAAATGTACGAGGAAATTTGATGTCTCCGTATAAATGAATAATTGTAACAGGGATAGAGACCGTTGAAATTGATGTAAAAATCTATCTCGATGCAATTTGCTAGACTCGCAATTTACGCTTGCCCCTGGGCCTGCGATTCAGTCTAATTTGAAATTATAATTTATGGCTGATGTCTTATAGCTTAATTAAAGTTGTGTAAACTTAGCCTGGTTGGCGTGGTGCAACATAATGCCAACGAGACTTTGTTAAAGTATACTCTGCTTTACTTATGAAAAGATAGAAATGACATTAAATAGGTTTATGATGTGTAGCAGATATGTAGCTTAACATCTGTATGCATGTGTACCATATTCGACTAAGATTAGAAAAGGTAACTCAATTATAAAGCTCTAGCGCTCCCAGTTCCCAGTATACGGACGGGATAATCCAGGCTCTAGTCCTTGTGCAGCGCCAATGATGCTGTACGGATATTCGTAAATCGTGAGTAGGGCTGCCACCTCCTTCAAGTACTATTTGTTCGTAAATAAAATTTATTAATTTAAAATAAAAATATTAAGCAAAACGAAATTGGAACTTGAGATCTTGGTCTTATATCTAATGTTTTAAGAAAAGTTTTTATTATGTAAGAGGTCGGCACAACGAACAAGCATACTGTTTTTCTGATGGTAAGACACCAACACAGCCTATAAACACCAAAGATGTTACAGATGCACGACTGTCCGGTGAAAGCCAATTGTGCAAGTCTGCCGGCTACCCTGCCCTCAAGACCGGAACATGACAGAGCCATTATGGCGGCAGAAATAGGAAAGATGGTGAATCTATACCCGAGCAATTTGCCTATGCTTGCCTCTTACGGACTGTTTTTGCAGGGAGGCAGATGGACTATTCTATTTATATCAAGGAACCCGGACCATTCACCGAGCGAGCGAAGCGAATTTACTAAAAAACACACTAGTAACTTTGACAAAGACATCGATAATTAATTATATTAACCGTAATGATAACGGCTACGATGACTTCGTTGGTAATAATGTCGTATCGGTCCTAATGCTATCGTTACTATGTCGTGACTGCCTCACGACCGCCTTGATGTCTTGATGGTAATTATACTGCCTACAAGCGTTCCAAATCGCACGCACACGTAAACATTCTCACCTACCAGCCGCCTTTTTTTAGATGTGGGAAATCCCCCCGGATGCCCACCGCTCTCGGGGGAGAGCAGTGGGCTATGTCGGGCTCGAACCGACTAAAAAACACTCGATGACCTTCAAGCTAGGAGCGAGATGGGGTCGCGTTGGCATTCACCATCTCGCTCTGTGGCTACGGCCTGGTCCTTAACGGGCCTCGTCCCGCACTGAAAGTGGAGCGACAACGGCCATTGGAGTTGCCCTCCAGGCGTGCTGGGCCGTGATGGCCGAGGAAAATCCCCTGACTTCCCCACATCGTCACGCCTACGCTGGAGTAGGTCTGAGTTGGGATCGTCCTCCCGGGACCACTCAGTGGTCTTCTTTTGCGTCATTACTTCTTCGCAATGGTGCCTGCCAGGACCTGTCATACGTCAGCAAGTTCGCGCGCATGAAGCTCCCAGGGCGAGTTTGCTGCAAGGACGCATGCCACCGTCCAGTATCCGCGTATTGCCCGTGTCGCGTTAACGTGCTGCGGACCTCGCAGCAGGGTCTTATTGGCGCGACCCAGGGCGTCCGCTCAGATAGGTGCCCCATACACGGCCATACATTACATATAGGTTTATTGTTTTTTTTTTAATTAATTGAAAAAGAGAGTATTCTTCTATCACTGTTATAACCTATAGTAAAACTATAACTTCATATATCTATAGTCTAGATTTGTTCAATCGCCAACTCGAGCCATTGAATTACATTCAGTGAAGTATATATTATTACAAATCGTCCTCTGACCCTCAGCCAGCAAACTTTTTTATCTATAAAGGGGTCGCAAATTAGTTACCATCGTCCATTAGCAGTTACACCGCAGTGCAAAGGGGATGAGCCCGATACTGGTACCCGATGATAAGAAACATTAATAAAATTGCGGGCTCTTCTACAAGGGCATCTATGTTTATCTGAAACTAGCTGTTCCCGCGAACTTCGTTCCGCCCATTCCGTTCGTTTGTATGGGAAAAATTAAAATGTTGATTTTCCCAGTTTCCTCACAATTGAACAGAATAAAAAGTATCATATGTCCTTCTCCCGGCTCTAAGCTAAGCTCCCCACCAATTTGCAGCCTAATCGGTTCAGCCGTTCTTGAGTTATAAATAGTGTAACTAACACTTCTTTTATATACAGCAAGATTTTTTTATCACCATCCAAATTTTTTCTAGGCATAAACTATCTATAAATAAGTTCATTTATGAAAAAAAAATAGGTATCTAGCAGGTAGCTATCTAGCATGTCAGAGCACTCAGCGCGTAGGTACAGTACTTTGTAGACGACTTTGCGATGTCATATCTTAATATTTTAGTATTGAGAGATACTAAAAGAAAAAACACGTATTTAATTATTTTCACTTAAGATCAACATATTAAAATTTGGATGGTGATTAAAAAATCAGGGTGTATATAGACTTGAAGCTATGCTTAAAGCTATGTTGTTGCACGAAGCTTAGAGATAATTAGATTTTAAAAAGTCATGTTTTTCTTATTGCCGTTATCAAAAAATTATAAAAATTTGTTTGTTATAAAAATTGTATAAATATGAAATTAAATGCAAAGTTTTGTCTATGTTTTTTGCTTTATTTATTAAGTTGAAATTTCTTAATGTTCTGGCTTAAGTCAGTTTTGTTTTTTCAGAATTTATTTAACGTAAATACTTAGATCTAGCCTTAAAATACGTTACCTAGACCTAGACTTATCTAATAAGGTTAGAAAGAAGACCTAGGTGTACATATCGCGATGAAACTGCTCGGGTTTTATCTGAGGATGGTGTCAAGTATCTTCGAAACTGGCGCGTTTGTATGATGAGAGTAATGAATATGGTGGAAGCTAGACAGGTCTGCAAGGATTGTGACGTTAAGGTGTCGACACACTCTGCTCTATAAGAGATTTCCGTTACATATATACATCTTTTTATAATTATATACACATGCATAATATGCATTTAAGTTATTCAACTTTCCCTCGATAACCGACAGGAAAGAGACATCAGAATACAACGAAGCCCAAGTCTATCTTTAGCCTTCTAACTATATCGTCTAACTCTAACGAAAAAAAGTTACCATATCATCGCCTCGTTGCGAAGTACCTACACACTTATCTTATATCTAAACTAGTTGTCCTCGCATTACTATTTTATATTAAAAGTTACAATGACCGTCATACGATTTTATACGAAATTGGTTGCTGGCTTTCTGATGGAATTTGCTCAGAAACCATAAATGCTGGTGTTCCTCAAGGTTCCGTCACTAACAGTGTTCTTCTGCATATCAATGACATGCTACGTCACAACAGGATACATTGCCATGCTGGTTGTGGTTTTATAACTATGCAGAAATCATAAGTTTCTGTTAGTATCTCGCAGGTGCAGGATCAGGAGAATCTCATGGAGCAGAATCTCACCTATGTGCTTGAGTCTCCCAGTATCAATCTATATTACTTATTAACGATTAGAGCCTGTTGGACTTATTAGAGATGTCGGATCTTCGTGTGAGTTCTACCCTCTGTGTAATTCTGAAGAAGTTTGTATCATCATCAGCATTTCGATCTCGCACTACACACAGTCGCATCGCCCATCGACAACTAACTCTATGTGTTTCAGATGTCCATGTCCAGTGGAGTTTGTGATTGTTATTTCCCATAAAGTAGCCTACTAGCCCGTATGTTAGTTTGTTCTTCCGAAAAAGAACATAAATAATCTATAATTTTCCCCGTGCTGGTCCAGGTGCACTAAGTAGAATAAAGGTCTCAGCACACACATCAACTCGGAAAGGGATCGTCACCGTATCGTCTCGAGCCGTTCTTTATTGCTTGTATGAAACTCCATACTGCAACGCACACTAATCGGAATCGTAACGAAACCGCCGCGCCTTGCTACAAGTTCGCGTGCGGTGAGCCGTAAGCGCGGTGTCGGTCGTTTAGCCGTAGCCGAGTTGCAGGAGCTGCTGATACTGTTTTATTACGTACTTAGGTATGTTAAGTCGACGGCGAGGCGAAAGGCGATACGGTGACGATCCCTTTCCGAGTTGATATGTGTGCTGTGACCTTCAGCCATCTGCCTCCCTGCCAGGCAGCTCGCAAAAGGCGAACATAGGTAAAATAGGTAATTTTACCTATGTTCGCCTTTTGCGAACGATTACCAACAGGACCACTGACGAGTGTGCTGTGCAGCAACTTTTTGTTGTATGAATCCACAACCCCACCAATTAATACCACTATAATAATTGCCATGTCCCGATCTGGAGGATAGCCGGTACACTTTTTTAGCAACAATTAGCCGCGGGACATTATTTCGTTAATACCTACAATACTTCAAAACAAATAGACATTCATGCCTAGTGCTCTTAATAGGTTCGGAGCATTTGTTGATAAAAATAAAATTTCTTTCAAACGATATATTTTTTTATTTTTCTTGTTCCATTCCATATTTTTTATGCTGATACGCGTTAAATTGATTATTTGCCATGTAATTACTTGTAAAGTATTATTATAGGGTTCATTTAGCGTGATAGCCCTAACAAGGGCATTGTTTAATGAAAATAGTATTAATTTATGTAGTAAAAGGTAAATAGATACTAAAATGTAAAGCAAAAAATAAAAATCACGTTTCTAAAAGTAGCGAACAAGACAATATATTCTACTAAAATTAATGTTTTAAACAATGTAGGTACCTGTTTCCTTAAAAAATGACACAACTTTATCAAATGACTACTTAGATTAGTACTTATCTAGGTATGTACCTAGATAAGTACTAAGCTAAGTAACTACTACTATTACTAAGCTAAGTAAGCTCTACCTGCTAGGTAGGTACCTAACAAGCAATTCGTAAAAGATAAAGTTTAAGTGTCACTAACAATGGTTTTGACCCTTTTGAATAAAAAATAGTGTACATTTTGCTTCATCGAAGATATTACATCGGAGTAAATGCTTCGAGAAATTGACATATAAACACCTAAATACTCATAGGAAGTAGAGAAATAAGAAGTTAAGTAAAACCATTTAGGTACCTTGTTCTTATTTCAATAATATGAATAAAATATGCTTCTAATATGAATAAAACTTTCATTCTACTTAGAGATTCTAAAAAAATTATAAAGCAAACAGTCTCATGTCTTTAACTTGACTTGATCGATTATTCTAGTACTTTTCTACTAGTTTGCTACTAGGTATTTAGAGCGAAATGCAAGGCTAGTCAAAAAGTCGAGGGCATGAGGCTCCCGATTGAACCTACAATGTATATTTTTCTCAATCTCCGTATCAACTTGCCCCCATCTAGACCGTCGGCTGGCGTCGCTTTTGGTTCTACCAAAGACAATACCTATATATTTACTTATAATCTTTGGTTCTACTTAACTTTTGAAGCAAATGTAGGTATCTTCATACCCATATCACCGTACAGTTAGATTAAGGCCACTAAGGAGGATATCACACGTTGGATTTTAACCTTGAAATGTCATAAACGGAGAAGCCATGGCAGTGTGTTATTAAAATTTGGTTGTGCGGTGTTTGTATACCTACAAATGGAGGTTTTTCAAAACAAAGTTAAAATCCGCGTCACCACATGTGATATTCTTAAGCCTTTCTTCCAGAATGTGAAGGGTGGTTAGCTCATCGCCAACCGTGCACATATCCAATCCCAGGCAACTTTTTTTAATTAGATAAATATAACTACGTTACCTACGTACATAGCTACGTAGTTATTTTTATTTAATACTTTTTAGTTTATTGCTAATATGATTTATTTTAAAAAAAGTAGTTAAAATGCTCCTAAAATCAAAAATAATTGGCCTACCTGATGGTAGGTGATGGTAGATGGTAATCAATTTTTTATGGGAGGAATTCGAAACAATTACGCCTCAAACAAAAAAGAATTACGTAAATCGGTGTATGTGTGAATTACGTAAAAAATATGTCGGCCGAATAATTGAGAACCTCCTCGTTTTTTTGAACTCGACGACGAACACGCTTTTGCACCAGCGGCGTAGCGTGCATTGGCACGCTACGTCCTAGGTTCAATGCCCTTAGAAAGAATAAAGATTTTCCAAAAAAGTGCATAAAATCACAAGAAATATTTATTCATCAGAATTATACCTATGTATCACTATTTAACAAAAAATAACAAACAATTCAAATTAAATGTACACTCTCCTTGCCTTTTTTGTCAAATTAATTTATTACATCATTTATATCTAATGGTGACTTAAGTTTTCCTAAGTTTCTGCCTTTATAGACAATAGTGGCAAGTCTGAGAGGCGTTCCAGTCTCAGTGAAGTCCTCAAGTAATATTTTATAAGTTTTGATTTTGAAAACTTCAGTTGCGGTTGTAACTGGAAGGGTCATGAACAAAAAGCATGCAATCAGCAATAATAATTGAATTAGTTCCTTCAACAAATGATTTTTTTTCAATTTCAGATTTTAAGCATGTTCTAAGAAATTTTAATTAATCATTAAGGTTAACTGAGTTGTCACTACTGTATTTACCAGACAGTTTTCCGAAAGCGTTTAACAACACTTCGTTTGAAGAAGACAGGAGTTGCTCCGCTTGTTATATCTCGGACATACCTACTACTCAGGTGCGAAGGCTCTGAAATCTTTGTTTAGTTTAAGAAATTAATTTATCTAAACAGCAATAGTAAACATTGACTTTTAAATAGGATTACTGGTCTGAAATTCTCTTATATTGTTCCAACTCAATAAGTTAACCGCTTCGTTATCTTTGCCTCTTGTTTATAAAAACCTTTCATTCTTTTGCTAATCCACTTAAAAATCTACTTAAAAAATTACTTACTTTTGTAAGTCATTATTTTCATGCTGTAGAGCTTTAGAAACAGGGTTAATGATTTCAAATATTGAAGAAAAAATTAGACAATTGATACACACAAACAAATATATTGATGATAACGATAAAAGATCATAGATTGTGCACAAATTATGTTTATAAAATTTTGAAACAAAGTAATTGGTCTTGATAAATGAAGATGGCGTTCTTATCAAAAAGATATTAAAATTTATTATGGTCGAAATTCGAACAATGGGCAACCACTAGTTAATTTAAAAAGGACGTGTCCGCTGAGTTTCTTTCGCCGGATCTTCTCAGTGTGTGGAAGCTTTTCCGATCCGGTGGTAGTTTAAAAAAATGTCGACACGTACAAGTACCATTTGTATGGTCCAAGTGAATAAAGTTTTTTTTTCTGATTTTGATCCTTCCAAAAATATATAAAAATTAAATAAATATTTTCTTGCAAACATAATGCATAAACCTATTCCAAAATTATTTGTTTTTAAAGTGAGTTCTCATAAACAAGACCAAATTTTTTACAGTGTAAAATATTTCATAGCTATAAATAGTTCTACGTATTTTGTAAACAACAATAGTCATTTCAAACCCCACGATAATGTATATTAAAATTTATTTTCTGGCAATTTTTATCTTTTATATCTTGACTGAAACCATAGCAGGAAGTAAGTAAAAAAATTAACTCAGTTCATATCTGCTAATATGTACCTAAAGCGGTCAGGTAATAATAAAAGTAAAAGTAAAGTATATGATAATTGTTATTATTACAATCTCGTTAAGTCTATGTTATCCTAATAACGGCCCGCGTTAGCTTAGCACGGTTATGAAATATACATATAAACCTTCCTCTTTAATCACTTTATCTATAAAAAAACCGCGTTAACCCACTCGTTACTGAAAAGGGTTATTGTATCTGATTGGAATGAAATT
>NJDD01007660.1:0-23667 GCA_002245505.1 Calephelis nemesis | reverse complement strand
AAAAAACAATTGTTATCTATTTAAGCAAAGAAATTGTAACAATTTTTCCTTTGAACAATACTCGAAAGCACAAGACGTCTCCGGAGCCTTTGTCCATAGTCTGGAACAATATTTAAAAAATTAAACAAAATGTGTGGCGGGAAACATTTTGACATTTCTTGAAATAGTGATGTGAAGGTTGCGTCTAACTTGTTCCTAATTGTTCAAAAGGTTTTATTTTCATCAATAGCGTCGGTGCCCCGTCGTGTGGATGTTAGTGTTACCAGTAGCAAATAATTAGTCTCGGTCGCCATTCAAAAGCATAAATAAACTTTTTGTACCAAAAGGTGACGATTGCCGATGATGTAACTGATTAGGGAAAAAGTCGTCACGGAGGTTTCATTGTATCCTATAAATTTACGCTAAATATTTTGGTGGTATGCTGCATAATAAAAAAGTATGTAGTTTCTTTAGCTATCTTTTAGTTCGTTCTCCTTTCTTACATCAGTTTTTTTATAATATTACGGTTGTGATTTTCCACAATACAATATTTGTTACAAATAAAAAGTATCTTCACACCCATATCCCTAAATAACCAGCCGAAGATACTAAGTCCCATAATGTGATAGGTGGCAAGCCTATCGCCAACCGGGCACGTTTCCAATCCCGATCAACATTTTTTTTTAATTAGAAAATTGGAAAAATCGAATTTACTTTTTGTTGGCCGACCCGGGATTCGAACCCGAGACCTCATGCAGTCAAGTCCAACACCCGGACCGCTTGACCACAGAAGCGACTTGTTACAAGTACTTCAATATTTTTTTATTGAAAGCGGAAAAAGGGGGATTTTATAAGTTTGACGTGTAGATATGTGTGCATGTGTGTCTGTGGCATAAAAAGTTTTGAACAGGTAGACTGATGTCTCTTGATCACTTGCAGGTTTTGAAGGGGGTTGTTTTTAAGTTTTCAAGTTTAGTGTTTTTATTTTTAGTTTGAAAGTTCTGATTATGCTGGAAGAAGTGAAACCGGTTAGCATAATTGTAACAAAGTGTAGTGTAAAAGTAAACTTTTACACAATAGTACATTTAAACAGATCTTGGTAGTGGTTTTTACTTGGAGTTGACGCCATCTTTTTTCGGGGACGAATTTTTATGTGAGGTTATGCTTTACGGCAGTGAATTTGAAAAAACTTTGTTTCTATCAGTTTTTTTTTCTGAAAGTCTATACGAGTAATTATCAAATTATTCGCCAGTGTAAGTGTAAAATTTTAAAAAAATAAAACTACGTTTCCATGTTTTTTTGAAAAACTCAAAGTGAAGATATGTATATTATCAAAAAAACACAAAAGGATTCTTTTTTATATGAAAGGTCAACGAACAAGCTCTTAATCCTGCGGCCGGAATGGAAGGCTTAGTGTGCAAGTTTACAGGCTACCCTACCCTCCAGACAGTAACAGTAACAGAGACATTATGGTAGCACGAACAGCACTCTCCCATCTGCGGTCTCGCTGCTAGCGACCGATGATGTTCAAGCCTGTGCTCTCTCCTTACGAGCTGCCTGGCAGAGAGGCAGATGACCTATTCTACTCCGAGGGCCCGAGCCAACACGGGGGAAATAAAGCTTTTAAAATACAAAAAATATATGTTGACTTGTAGTTGCTATAAACTACAGGCCTAATACCTACAATCTAAGTGATAGCTCAGTCAATATTGATAAGTACCTACTACATAATAGTTTAATGCAATAATAAATAAATAGAAATGAAAATGAAATAACCCAAAAACGAACAACTTTTTGGTGTAATTTTTTTAAATACTTTTTAAAGTACTTAGAAGCTTTTCTTTTAATATTTTATGAAAATTGATATTGTATAAATTAGGAAAGTAACGATGGAAATAGTTTTGCGTTCTATTTTTTTTCGTTAACAAAAAAATAAGTTAATCGTCCCTAAACAACTCCCACAATAAAAAAATATAGTTGTCAATTTTGAATTTACCACTATCTTTATTTTCCATGGACGTATGTTGCTATATACCTTCTCCGGAAGTTTGGCCGCTTCAAAGTGTTTAGTTTTGAAAGGGAAAATACACGAATAAGTATGCAGTATGTGACCAGTATAACTTGCAGTTATGAGATCTACAAAATTTTGCTTATCAACTACAATCCTTTTTTTAAGTTATTTGTTACTCATTTTTTTAATTATTTCCAATTTAAGCTAAATAAACTGCCAGAGCGTGTCAATTGTACATAAATAAAAATACGAAAATACTCGTATATTAACAGTGATTGGTTTTAATTGGGGTAGTAGTTATGTTGAAAAATTGGGACTAAAACTACTTTCATCATAGCTCTCCTAGATTTCATGCCACCGACTTTTATCTAACACAAAAATTGAGTTTTTTGTTAGTATGTATTTTGAAAAAATACATTAAAATGTTTAGGTAAACCTTGGTACTTATATTTTTGCATTCGAAAAGTAATAAACTGTATTCATTGCGCTATTACTTTGTCTTTAGTAAGTCTATAGTCACCACAAGTGCATAAATAATTTTATTTGTATTTTTAAAAGCTACATTTTGATTGCACTATTTTTTTATAAAATACTTGATTTTTGAATAATTTGCGAACTACCATCTTAAAATGTAGTTTAATTGTTTTAAATATATAAAACTTTCTTACGCAAATAAGTCGAACTATTTTGACTTTTTGTTGACGAAAATTTGTAGAAATATTAGTCAATCTATCCATCACCGTACTTATTTTATAAAAATCAACCCCCGAGAATAGCCGAGAGTAGATAGATAATCTATGCCACCTAAATCCATTTTTTTTTATAAAAGTCCCTGCTTCTTGGCACGATTGCGAGAGAAACTGGTCATATCACTATCAATACAGTCTATGCAGATAACAAATTTTATAAAACAATACCAGCTACGCAAAATCGTGACATGTTATTTAAGTTACATTTATACACATATTATAAATATACATAACATAATAAGTTACTATAATATTATATTTATAATCTCGAAATCTGTACACGACAATGCCAAGCAAAAAACTCTCTGGCCTTAAACCACGGTAATATTATCTATAAATATTACCGTGCTTAAACAAAGTATTTCTAACCGATTCGAAAAAGTGGAGGTTTTTAATTCGACTGCATTTTTGTTGTATATTTGTTACGCGATCTCTCGGTCAACACCGAACCGCTAATTTTTCTTAAAGGTAGGTAGGTCATTCTAACAATTTTAATTTTTCATGTCTCATAGTCTACGTACATATACGAAAATTTATGCATTATTTGTGTATAACTTCAAACCAGCAGTGGAATGTGCAAGTGGCATAAATATATAGATGGGACCGTCTCGGAATCATTAGCTATATACCTACTTTACTTTTGGAAAAAAAACGACATATTATAATAATAGCTACCGCTATATGTTTCAAAAGAACTAAATTATGTAATACTTACATATTTTTTAGTTATAGAATGCATTTAAGTTTAAATATATACAACTAGCTGAGCCGACAGACGTTGTCCAGTCTTAACTATTAATATTAATATTTTTTAGTCATATAAAGTACGACAATTATTTAGAATGTTCATACATTTTGCTAACAATATTATATACCACAACAAAAAGAAGAAGAAGTTCACCGTGACAACTGAGACTGACTAGGTGGTAGAGTTTCGCAGCGACCCGCTTGGATTGGTATCACCGCCTTATCTATTCCTGCCTTCATAACGTCACGACGTGTTCCGGTTCGAAGGGTAAGGTAGCCGGTAAACTTACTTTTGCTCGAGGCCTAACATCTCGGCCTAAAATTGGCAGCGCACCATTACCATCTTTGGTATCTCTAGGCGGCGTGAATTTCTTACCATCAAGAAATCCGGCTGCTTGTTTGCCTTCCAATATCATACAAAAAAATAGCAAAATTGTTTCATCCGTTCACGCGTAAAGCGATGGCCAAAGGAAATGGAGATTTATTTTTAACCGAACTAGAAAAAGGAAGAGACGACGACTTATTAGATAATTTTTATGTATTTTGATCGATTTTTCAGTCACGTTTTTTTTATTTGAGATATCATACTCATGTCTGGATCTGATGTTTGAGTACCAGGGAATTGGACGAAAATACAATTTTTTTGTTAGTTAAGTACACATTAGAACTAAATTATTATTTGGTTGGGTTACTATTCTGTCGTACATCTGAAATTGTGGTACTCTTACCTTATTAGATACTGTAACACTGATACAGAACAATACTGAACAGACATGACTAATAGTACCTAATTACCATATAATTAATGTTTCAGCGTTACCAACAATTGCTAAGACATAAAGATTAAAAAAACTACGTTTTAGTGTTAACCACAAAAAAAGAAATAGTATTGGAAGGTAGTTGGGTACAACAAACAAAAATACTTATACTTGTTTTTAAGGCAAAGGCAAAAAGACAGCGAATAATAACGCGACTCTATTGAACGTAAGACATAACCGTTTATGTCTTATAATATGTTACAGGTGCGTGACTATTCTTATGACAGGGATGCTAGCTTTTACCGCTTTGCGCCTACTAAGTTTACCGCCTACCCTACCCTCCGGACCGTAACACGACAGCGCCACTGTAGCTCCAGTACAGTCTCTACCAACCAGTGCCCTTGTCAGAAATGACACATTTTACCTTCACTTGCCTCTTACGAGCTGCCTGACGGGACGGCAGTCGGTTTAATAAGTCAATCTGGTTTCCGATGTTTTAAGGTAAAATCTAAGTCATACTTGGTCAGCACGGTAGCGACGACATCTTTACTTGGATTAAAAAGCTGTTTAGCTAAGAGATTCTGCTCTCGTATACTAAACGATACATACCTTAGATGCAGCGCAAGTTGTTTTGTCTCATACCTTCATTGAATAAAAAAGCAATAGCTGAATGTGTTGCTAAGCAAATACCGTCTGGACGTCTGCACCGATTTGGCTAATTATTTTTTGTTGCGTTAGTTATTGTCAGGAGAAAGTTCTTATGAACAGAAAAGCCGGGGAAATTGCAAGGAAAATGGTTAAACAGTACCTTATCTTTTGAACGAAGGTTACTAGGCCAAATATAAATGAATCCCCGTTTCCTGTGAATTCACATTCAACGTCGCATCACGCTTGAACAGTTAGATCGATCTTGCTAAAAAAAAACTTGTGATAATTATTATTAGGAAAAGCTTCTGAAGAAGAAAAACAGGATAAGTTGCAGGAAAATGGAAAAACAATGCTTTGATACATACACACTGTAAGTGGGTATTGAGGGGCCATATACGCTAAAATACGTCAGCAGTTTACTGTCTTTTCATACAAAGCAATCATGGATCTTGCTGACAAAAATACACAAGATTAACATGAATATGCTTTACTAGACTAGTGTTTTCAAAACATGATTCATTTCACTTTACTCGATAGAAAAAAAATCAAAAAGTTAACCCTTTTTTGAAAGCAAAACGCAAATGTCTACTTCAAATATGAAAATATCGACACCAGATTTAACATAAACATAGATAAGTACTATACCTAAAAGATAAGTGTTTCAGTTTTTATACTTTTTTCAAATTACTTTTATAGTGTCAAAAATAGTGATTTGTCGCTTAAGACGTTTACTTTAGAGCGCAGTATTTCATAGTAATCATGGAACGGGGGAGCGCGGTGATTGGCTCTTCTGGCTGACTGAGTATGGGGCCTTAATGTCAAGCGATACGAAGTTCACCGGGCGGACTAGTTTGTAATTATAAATACACGAAAACATGTTTTTTTGCAAATATTCTTTTAACATACTCATTTTAAAGACTGTTTTTGTGATATTAAAAATTAACAGTATAAATTAAACTTGTTGACTTAAAATGTTAAAGTCATAGTTTATTGTCCAATATTAAAAAACTCTTTACGAATAATAAATTGGAATTACGAAAGTAAGGTCCCATTTTTCTTAGTAAAGTAACCCTTCCCGCGCACCATAAAACTTGTATTAGACCCTTTCCCAAGCGACCTTCGCTACAATTTCCTCGGAAAAATAGTGTAGATGGGCGGATGATTGGCCGGGTATATCCGTGATTCGGTTGACATTGCTGTTTACGACCGGGTACGATTTGATCCGACTAACACAACCCTGCGACTTCAACCCGTGGCTTCGCGTCGTACCTACAACAATATAAGTTTATGAGCGGTCAATAATATTTGGTAAAGACAACAACTAGTGTACTTATAGGTAAGTAAGAAAACGGTGTGAAATGTATTCACAGCGTTTTCTTACTTACCTATAAGTACACTATTCAGATTCAGGAGGTAGCTGTACATTTTATTCACACGGATCACTTAAGTGCTACCGCCGGATCGGACTTCGTACTTTGGAGGGTAGAGGTAAGAAGCACACACTCATAATGATATGGCCTTTTGACCTAAAGTGTGCTCGCACAACAGTATTAAATAAAGGAACCAGAATGGCGCTTGTGTTGCGGAGGGTTTTTAATGTTTTTACCAGCTGTTTTAAATAAAGGACTTGGCGTTAAGATATGTAATGTAATAGTTTCACGCCATTAGGTCTGCTTTCTTACCACATGTGAAAAAAGTCTTCAGCAAAGTCTTCAGTCTCTTTTTGCGAAGTTAAAAAAATAATGAGGTAGGTGCTCTTTACAGGCCAGAATAACCATATTTCCATATCGTTTTAAAAATACGTAATCAAAGAGGTTATATTCCTTGCGATCAACATGTATTAACACATTCATCTCATTTATTATTAAAAACTTCGTCAGAGACAACCCTTACTTCGTCCCAGCGTCCCACGACAGTCATGAAAATAAAATCATGGCCCCGACCCGCGCAGATTGAATTCAAAATTGGAATCAAAAGACAATCCTTTTTTCTTTTTATTGTGACAAATAGCGATCGCTACGACTGACGGTTGGGTTGCCAGTGTTAAATTTTATATAACTGAAGAAATCAAGTTCGTTTTGCAAATAAGTAGTAGGTATTATTTATGTTGAAATAGATAAGCTTTTGGATGTATTGGTTTACATCCTAACGGCCAATGTTAATAATATTTCTCTAAAGATGGATTTCAAGCAATCTAGATAGCTGCGTATCCGCCGGCCTATCCTACACCTAATTGCCATATTTATCCTGTGCACAGATATGTTATTGGCAAGCGATAACATAAAAATTGATCAAAATATCAATCTTGGACAGCAAGTTTTGGATTAGGATTGATTATTAATATTGGCCGTAAGCAGATAGCTCGTGAGGGACATTGACATAACTAGTCACTGATATTACTTCTTACCAGATACCTTTGTAGTACAAATAGGCAATGACATTGACAAACAACTCCACACATCCCCTGTGCCCTATACCAGCGGTTACATGTTGAAATTATGAAACATTTAGATAAATAAACATGCTTACTCGGGGCAAGGGGTACGTGTTACCCGGGCGCCGGATTTTAAGGACCACATACTATGCATAATCTGTTAGTTTAGAAATTATCTACGTTTTCACGGGAAATTCACTATTAAAAAGTTAGACAGAGGCATAACCATGTCACCCATGAGTAGTTGTACCTACCTATTTATTACAAAGACACAAGTCCCATAATGTGATAGGTGGCAAGTCTAACGCCAACCGGGCACATATCCTATCCCGGGCAACATTATTTTTAATAGAAAATCAATTATGAGGTACATATAAAATTATCAATTGTTATATAATAATATGTATATACAAAACCCACCAAAAACGTTTCATGTAAAATGTCAACCACATGAGGTTTGCCCAGTGAAAAAGATATCAGATCTCATGTAGAGCCAAGCTTCTGAATCTACACGGCATAACTTTACCGACCCTAACTTCACAAATATGTAGATATCAGTAAAAATGTATGGGTTTGCCGTTTTGCTGTCATCGTGGAGGTTTTTTAGTTACCTAGATAATAAAACAGCCAAGCCATACAATTTTACTGATATGCAGTATTTGTGAAGCTAGAGTCAGTAGAGTTAGGCCGTGTAGATTCAGAACATGGACTTTACATGAAATCTGATATCTTTTTCACAGTCATGTTGGCAATATTTTACATGTAATGTTTTTGGTGGGATTTCAGTTCTTTTTGTAAGTTGTTATGCAGTCTATTTAGTGTTTATTTTTTCTTCTTTTTGGGCTGTAATTCTTGCACATCAGCGGTGTCATTTTTGTAGCTCATTCTCTGTCTTTGCCTTTTTTCTTTGATAGTTTATTGATTACCACAAACGATATTTTGTTACCATAAGCGATTACATTCAACTATAGCTGACTGTTGTGCTTTAATATTAACAAAGTCCTCGTTACACGGAAGTGTTTTTTACTAAACTTTGTTTTCATACCACATTTCGGCTATCTAGCACTTCAGGAAGTACCCTAACATTTTGAAGTCTCATTGGTGACGTTGTAAAAGTCTTTTGACGAACAAAACAGTAGACATTTGGAAAAAATACAAACCCCTAATTTTAGGGGCTGGAAGTTTTTGAATTTTTTGTTGGTTGTAAACTAAATTTAGATTACATAACAAATTTCAGCTTTCTAGCACTTAAGGTACCCGAACACTTTGATGATTATCAGTGTGTCAGTGAGGAAATCGGTGTATTTTAAATATCTATAAAATCTTCAGGATAGGAGCTATCAAATTGATACTTTGTATATTTAATTAGTCTATTTTTGACATTATATCCTGAGAATTTGAACTATTTAGTACACCGGAACCCAACTCTATGAGGGTTAAAAAAACTAAGAAACACTTCGAGGAAAGGTAGGTAGAGCCCTTGCACTTCGCTTGGTTCGTACATATTTAGATTTACTTCAGTATAAGATTTACAAACACATAAGTAAGTATGTAGTAAAAACGACAATTTGGTTTTTTTGTCATTGAAGCTGTTATCAGGAGGGATGACGAATAGATTGGAAAATTATATTGATAGAACAAATAAGTAGCGCTGCGGCCGCAAATATAAGTCCCAGAATTCAGTATTCCTTGCTTCGGGGCCCGCTGTTCAATAGACTATCTACCTCTCTGCCTTGCATGTAAGAGGCAAACATAAGTGAAAGAGGTCATTCAACTAGACCACTGGTGGTAGAATGATGTACAGCAACTTGCCCGGTTTGGGATCTATCACCTAACCAGCCATGTTCCGGTCTGGAGGGTAGAGCAGCGAGTAGAATTGCACAAAACAGCTCGGTCATAGGTTGGCATAGCACCTATAACATATATTGTGTCTATACGCGAAGGTTGTTAAAAAACAACCTATACAACAAAGAACGAGCTTTTAAAAAAATCAGTACGGCCTAAATTTGTTGCATATTCCCGTCAATAAAGAGACGAAAAGTTAAGCGACATTTGCTTGTTAGAGGCTTAGGGGAAAACCCATCGACCATACTGGACCCAACCCAATGAAAAATAACCTGTCTCTTTTCTATAAATTGTGTAGATTTCTTACATTAAATGTAAAGGCAATATTTGTACATTAAATGTGGTTCATCAAAATATACAAGGTATTATGAACAAAGATCTAGAGATAGAATTGTTTATGAAAGTTGAAAATATTCATATGTTATGTATCACAGTACACTGGCTGAAAAAACACCAGATAATTTTTGGATTTGATGATTATACGGTGGCAAGCTCATTCAACAGGGAAAAAGCAATACGTGGGGGTTCTCTAATAATTGTAAAAAAAACTATAGAATACAAAGAACGCACTGACATAATGCACCTCTCTGTTGAACGAACTATTTATTGAAATGGCTTGTGTTGAACTAAAACAAGTCATAGTAGTTAGTGTTTATAGACCCCCGTCACCAAATTTCGATTTATTTGAAAAAAATATGGATAATGTATTGCATAAAATTTGTAACTGTGGCAAATCCATTGTTATTTGTGGAGATTTTAATGTCAATATTTTAGAATGTAACAGTTTAAGTATTAAGCTCAAGTCTTTGTTTCTGTCATATAATTTATCACATTTGTTTTTTGAACCGACAAGAATAACAGCCTCAACAGCAACCTGTATAGATAATGTATTTACAAACGTAGAGCCTCAAAGTAAATCTATAATAAACAAAATCGAATCGGATCATTGTGGACAACTGATGACATTTTCTTTCCTTGACAAAAAACCAGTAAATAAAACCATTACTTAAAACTATTACGAAAAATAAACTTAATCTTTATCGCGACAGTGTAATAGAATAGGACAGCAAACATTAGCTGTAGTAATAATTAGGTATGATAGGGTATACTGTGACAGTTCATCATCATTATGTTTCATTAAAGGCGTGTTTGTATGAAAATAGTAAAGAATGTGGGGGCAGCGTGGCAGGGCTGCAGGGTTCTTTATTCTTGGCACTTGATACTCTCTGTCCACTCCGCAAGGGACTTGGCGTGAATATAGGTATGTATGTATTGCTATCATCTTTGCGATTCTCCTCGCGAATGCCTGGAAATGGAAATGTCCTTTTCAAAATGAACGGTTTTACGCTTCCTGCAAAGCGAGATTGTGGGGTGTGATAGTTAAT
Organism: Calephelis nemesis; assembly: GCA_002245505.1. Taxonomy (NCBI): domain Eukaryota; kingdom Metazoa; phylum Arthropoda; class Insecta; order Lepidoptera; family Riodinidae; genus Calephelis; species Calephelis nemesis. Next base: position 13,111 of record NJDD01007660.1, on the reverse strand, counting down.
ATCATCGGCCATAACGGCAGCCTATCGCTCCTTGGGTCTTTCACAAGATATTGTTCCTGTGATGCCTTGACAGGAGAACAGTAGAGTGACACCTGAACCTGGATTCATGCAAAATTTGAAATTATGTGTAAACTGGTTTGTGATATTCTGTAACACTTTATTTTGATGTATTGTACTTGATGTAGACCTACCTACCTCATATGGTTTAGCCAGCGTTTTTGTGAGAGCTTCATCACAAAATATCAAATATCATCAAATTTGTGCCTTACATAGACATTGACAAAAAATATCTAATTGGTCCCATTGGTCGAAATTCGATCATAATAAATTTTAATACCTTATTGATAAGAACGCCATCTTCATTTCTCAAGACCAACTACTTTTTTTTCCCTGGACTAGTCACACAAATTGAATCTAACCCCAAAGTAAGCAAATTATATGCTTGTATTATGGGTGTTAGTCAACGATACTATTACATAGAAATACTTAAATAGATACCAGAATACATTTAATAAACACCCAGACCTGGAAATGCAGACATCTAAATGTTCATCACACAAATGCCTGCCCCCGTCGGGAATCGAATCCGAGCTTCGCGATTCGTCGATGCAGTTAGGCGAGTACGCTAGCCACTCGACCAACGAGGCGGTCAAACTACAAACAAACTACTTTGTTTCCAAACTTTTTAGTTCGCCATCTGTGATCTATTATCGTTATCATCAATATATATCTGTTTGTGTGTGTCAAATGCATGGTAGTGTGGGTAATGTTTTATTTATTGATTTAATGTACTTTATAAGCATTATTATTGAAAAATATTAGCGTTCTGCACTTCTCCTACACATAAACTATAAGTGTGCCAAATTTTACGTTCCTGCGTCCGCGCAATTTTCGTAAACAGGGGTCCTAAGTTTTGGTTGGCATCACGTTTTAATATATAGATAACAGTGAAAATTCGTTGAGTTGTTTAAAATAATAAAAGTAGCAACTGTAATACAGAGGCAGAGTACAACTTTGTTTTATTGGTTTATTTATTTACTGTCGTCATCTTGTTTAAAGATTATGTTATTCGATAAACTTAAGCTTACGGTGGCAATCAGGTTGGTAGCGCACAACTAACATTTTTGGTGTCTGTAAGCGTCATTATAATATATTACCATCAGGAAATCCGTTAACTTGTTTTCCTTTCTATTTTATACACCATAAAAAAAACCTATTGAATGAAAATGCGCGCCGTTTCTACACCATTTTGATTTATTAACCAATCATAAAAACTTAGCGGCATATAAAAAAAACATAACCATAATACCACATCAAACATGTTTAAACTTAAAAGCGAGCTCGTGAATGCATCCAATATGTCACGTTAAAAGTATCAATAAAGAAGCAATTAGCCGCGTTTTTTAACACAAATAGAATTGGGGCGCCATAATGTGATATCCCTGTTTGTTTTTTAAGGGGGACTCAATTAAAAGGACGAGAAAGGAACTTGTTAACAGCATTTCCAAGATTATTTTAATAGATTTTTTATATATGGCAACATTTAAGAGGAAGTGTTTTTTTTAGTTAGGAAACGGTAAAGGAAATAATGTGATGTCAAAAATCAAGGTTGCTTACAATCACAAATGTCTTCACGCTGTCTTTTGTAACGAAAATCTTAAGACACAACCACGTAACCCATCTTCTTAATTAGGTTGGGTCATAGCTTGGAAGGTAAACCTCTCGTATTGTTTGTCCGTTACCCAACTTCCAACCGAAAATTATTCCCGCGCCGCTGTGATGCCAATGCCCACCATAGTGATTTGAAAGGTAGGTTAGCATATTGTATTATTTAGATACCTACGAAATTTAATTAAGAAAATCAGTTTTATGTTTTTGCATTGTTATGCATGCGGTTTTTGTATTGTAGGTTTTATGTTTATTATTGTAATTTAAAATATTACTTTGTAACTTTTTACGGGAGGCGGTTCAGCTTGCGGACAAACCTATATATGGTTTTTTGCAAAGCTTTTTGTTAAAAATTTGAGTCATATTTTATTAAATAAATGAAAAAAAAAAGTTAAAGATTAACATAGCACCATTACCATCTTTAACGTCACATTATTAGAAATCAGTTTGTTTTCCCGGCTTCTAATAATGACTAGGTAGGTACTGATTCTATTAACTACAAGATCTGTTGATGTAACCCTAAAAAACTTAGATATGGTATACCTACCCAGTATCTATCTAATGGCTAATAGTGAAAGTAAAGTTAGAGCTTTTGTAATTGGGCTACATTTGGATTATGACAAAACAAATTTGGGATGGTTATGAACTTAGGCACAATTTGAAATTTCCATCCTTAGCGCTAAGTGAAAGTCCATTTAAAATTATTATTGTAAAAATGTTTACCTATTCTATCTTACCTACTATGTAGGTATACAATGATTTTGCTTACGGCATCATCAGAACTTTGCTATTATAAAGGTGTAAACTGAGATACAGCGATGGTGTATCGTTACATAAATAATTCGTAACTTTAGCAACTTTCCAAACAGTACCTAACAAGGAGTCTTTAATGTCAAATTCAAAACCAATTCAACAATTTAATTCCCCAATCATGGCATAAAAACAAAGTCAACACGTCAGTGCACAGTTAAACCACTTAGAACCTGATAAATCCGCCCCTAATCCGGTTAAACCCGGCTAAATCCGGATTAATAGTCTGTCAAATTGCCGCTAGGGGGCGCGCTCGGCACCTGCGCCACGGCCTCTTGTGTTCTCGCACCCTATCTTTTCAGAGCTAAATTTACAGAGTAATTGTTTGTTAGTAGTAAATATTATGGGATATGGATGATCATTGCTGGGCACACTGTGATTACATTTGTTTTCCAGGGATGAGGAGATACTTCTGGTCAATTCCATGACAATCGGCGATGAGAAAGCTGACTTGGACCGTGTGCTAGCCTGCCAGATTTGTAATGCGCTCCAAAACAAACTTATTTATATATTTAGGATCTCCTACTATCATAAAATAAGTTTGCTTGTTTTTTCCAACCCCTCTTAAAATATGACATTTAGTTCAATGTTTTGTGGGTTAAATACCTACCTAGTGCCTACCTAGGTATGTTCGTATCCTTACGACATGTTACACCCCTCAACTAAATCAAAACACATTTTACTAGTTACAAAATAGGTTTACATATCTTATTCAGAAACATATATGTGTGATAGTTACAACCCAAATAATTGTGGGTAAGTATTACAAACTTCTAAAATCCTTACATACCTATAATATATATTAACTATTATTAATAAATAAATGTCCAAAGACCCAAGCAGTATTTAAATGTCTTGCAAATAGGGTCAAATAGTAAGTTGAACGTTCTTAAGTCATCGATATCGATATTTTTTTACCATTTTCATGGATTATTATCATCATCACGGCGCAAGTGTATTTTTTTAATTTTTATGCATACTAATATTATAATAACGTTTCATCACCGTCGAGGTTACTCATCAAATTACAATAAGTATCTACTATCATGTTACTTGTATTTCAACTGCGTTTATAAAATAAACAAATGTTAGCCACGGACTACGGCTTCATTCGCTATCATGGGAACAATAAGATTTCCGCAAGTCCGGTGAAGTTGTAAAAACCGCGAGGTTGACAACATATTAGTCATTCAAAAAAAGAGCTTTCTTCTGAAAACTTGATTTGAACTTGATTGATGATCAGATTATACCTAGTGTTAATATTTAGGTAATAGGCATTCCAAACACCACTTATGTATTTATTTAGTAATTGCCTAATGTTATTTATAGTTTTATTGAATTAGATAAATATCTATGCCTATTGTTTCTTTGCCCGACTTTGGAAATTACAAACAAAAAAATAATAAGTTCTTGATATATATACCTCAGCACCTACATTTGTAAATCAAACCGTTCAACATAAATTCAAAGTTAAGGAACATTATGCTTATTGTTTACTGTCATTTAATAAGTATAATTAATAATACTTAGCTAAATACCTTTATTCATCAAATTACAAAAAAAAACTGAAATTTTTAGAAGAATCGATATTTAACCAGCGAATGTTCCTCCCTAGTTATTACTTCAACGAAATTTCAAAAAATGAATTATGGTGGTCAGCGTCAAAGTTGCCGCCAAAACAAAAGTGTTGAAAAGGTTTGGTGTCCCAAAATTGCGGCAGGATCCATTACTCCCAATATAACAATTATATTACCTACCGTAAACTGTTCGACCATTTTGTTTTGTAATTTCTCCTATGACAATAACCTTTTGAAATTTTATACAAAATTATTTTGCTTTTATTTGTAAAGACTTACTTACTTACTAAACAGTTTTATTCTATTGTTTTTAAACAGTTTTGTGTTGGCTTCACAGAAATTTCTTGTGGTTAAATTTCCTGATTTTATTAGTTGCACAATAACTTTTAAATCACAGGATTGTAAAAATGTTAGGGAAATATTGCAAGATAATTTATTTTCATACAGCTGTTAGGTACATTTTAAATGTAGGTAATAAACATCCCCGGAACATGATACAAAGTACCATTGCCTTTGCCGTAGTGAAAGATGTTTGCTTGTTTGCTTTCCAATAGGTATTTATTGTAATTAATATAACAAAATAGAAATAGAACGCTAATCAAAACGATATACTTTAAACTTTTTCCATACAGTCAATGTGTCAGAATTCGCTAGATTATGTATTAAGTATTTATAATTCCTTTGCTCTTCTTCAAGTTTAGTTTTTTTTTAAGTTTAGTTTTAAGAATTGTTTTTATTGTAAGCGTATTGCTTGTAAACTCATTATTAATAATATTGGTCTAGTTAAATTAACGAATCTCTCATTGTAGCTGCATTATTATTGTGAATGTTGTATATACCTTTAAAGGCAAATCATCTTGAACAAAACTGATATGTGGTGTAATTAACAATGTCTGGTGATAAGCCAGTGGTGTATCTGTTTAAATAAAAAAAATATACCTACCTACCTGGAGCAGAAACAATACGTAAGTACATTTGGAATTTTGCATCGTCGGCGCTTGGTAAAACTTCCAAATATTCATATTTTTATAAGAAGAAACAGTGGGTCAGTGGGTACTAGCACAGTTTTACATATAGTTTATCAAACAACTTTTACCAATCACAAATGTTGTAATTAACTTTAACCCTGACGATGCTGAAAAAAGCCAGTGGCTAATCTATATACTTACCTACATAATAATAAAGTAGGAGTTATACTCAAAACAGTATAAATAATTGTTCATTTAAAGCCATTGGTATACTTAGGTTGGGTTCATGGAAACTCATTTTAAGTTGGCGTTCACTGAAAATAAGTAACAACTAAAAGCTTTCAGGACCGATTCATAATTGCAGAATATTCTTGTCACGTGAACACCGGACAATACACCGTAGTCGGTGATATGGTGGCGATCTTGGGCAAACATCTTTCAACCGACTTTAATCAGAAGAACATTTGATCTAGAACAGCGTTCCCCAGCCTTTTTCAGACCACGGACCCTTAGAAAATCAAGCAGAATTTTCGCGGACCCCTTTATACAATAATTATTCGTTTTACGACCTCTTTGCATTTAATGAGCAAATTATATATGTGCCAGGGAAGATGTCGCGGACCTCCATACATATACTTGGACCACAGATTAGGAAACGCTGATCTAACCTTAAGTCTTAACTATCCACGTAGGGTATAACTTGACTGCCCTACGGAATCACTAAGGTTAAAATGTCAATAACTGGTACTTATTACGACCCGGATTAAAAAGAATTCAGAGTAACAATACTTAATAGTGGATACGTTACAGACCATTTTACAGCGACCATTTGTGACCGTTGTAGGGGAGTTCGCAGAGATGGAGGGAAGGCAACAACAATATTATGGCAAGGACTCATTTGTAGGTACGTTTATGTCATTGGTTACCAAACTTAAAGACAATATAGCAGAAAGAGTATTACGGGTTAATACGGTATAGATAGCTTAGCTGTTCCACGTTGTATATAAACGAGGGTAGGTAGATATATACAATCCGCACCCCCCGCGTGGGGGTTAGATTATATTTTAATACAATAATTCTACGTGATCATACAGCGTTTACGAGCCTTGGGTCTGCGATACAGGACGTTGGATTCATGGGGACTCATCTTTAGATATCGATGGTTTTAAGTAACCTTTTATTAGATTTAAATCGGCCATTTCTAAAAACCCGCATGTTTCATACTTGATCTAGGAAAATTTGGGATTTTAAAAATTACTGATTTAAGTACACTTTAGTCGTAATTGCATTGATGAGATTGAGCTCTGATTCCTAAGGCCCCTTACACCCTACAGCTCTACGAAATCTATGCTCAGGTTGGAATATTTAAAGCGAAGGAAAGCTTTAGAAATCCGCCTCCGGCAACTTTTATGTAGGTTAGTACCGAAAGTCTGTCACCAGGAGATAGCGTCGTATTCTGTTAAAAAGGAAGTAGACTCAGGGGGTCGCTTTTCTCATTTTTGTAAAGCAGACTCACAACGTGACCCTCTTATCTATGAATTAGGAATAAAAAAGTCTCTACCGCAACGAAGAGCGTAGAGTAGGACTTATTTTAGTATAATAATTTATAATAAGCAATAAAAAATGTCTAACACTTTTTGTTTAAATAGTACCTATTTACTATTTACTTACATGTTGACTAGTCTGAGGATAGTACGCGGTGTCCAAGCGTGTAGTATTTGTTATAAAGTATCGACATCCACGATGTTCCCACCAGCTGCTGCTAATTTAACTAGAGAGTGTTCTCATTCATTATGTCGGTAATAATCTCCAGCAGATACACAGTTCTGAGTAGGTAATTGGCGGAATCTTTGGTCAACCAGTGAAGACTGCAGGGTAGGTATCGACTACCGTGCAGTTTCTCCCTTAGTATCAAAGAAAGGTTCGCGGCCGTTGGTCTGACTTGTGTCGCCGATTTTAATTGACGTAATTTGGTTCTGTATAAACTGACACTGACGGAATCACTGGTTTACCGTGCGAAACAGCTGGCGGAAATCGTAGTCACCCAAAGATGTCCGGAAAGTGATGTTAGACAGAATAGTACGATCAGAAATTGGCTTCATTTTGAGACTTTGTTAGTAGTCAATATTATCAAAACATTGGTTCCGGTTCCAGTTCCGAAGTATTTAGTACCAATTCAATTAAAATTACTCGGTGATGACAGTATTTTAATAATTTTTAGCATCCGAGGTCACGTTGTCACATTCTCCCTCGTATGCAGCAGACAACTTTGTTCGCTCACAGATTAAATTTGTTGGAACTCGCCCTGGTTCTCACCTCGCGTACTGAGGTGCACTAAAGTTCTGCATTTCCTATATAAAAAACACAGAAATCTTAGTATAACCTAGACTAAATGTTGCATAGTTGTAGGTCTGCTACGACACACGCCTAATTTATGAACAAATTGAAAGGTGTTACAGTAACCGTTAGATCTTCATTAAAATAATTTTCATATAGATGCAACGGCCTCTATTCTCCTCTCTAATCTCTATTCGCCTCTATGGTCTAGCGGTTTAGGTGTTGGACTTGACTGCATCATGTCCCGGGTTCAATTCCCGGATCGGGCAACAGAAAGAAAATATGGTTTTTCCCACCACCTATCACATTGTGGGACTTAGTGTTTTCGGCTAGTCGTTGATGTCCTGGTTGTGTTTCTGACAACCTCTTCGGGGATATAGGCGTGAAGATACTTTTTTTAGATGCAACGGCTACCTTTACTGCTAATACCTAAACCAATTTTAAGGGAATCCCTAAAGTATGTTCACGGTACTTGATAAAAATAATAGAAAAAATAGGCAACATAAATAGCAACTAGCAACTTAGTAGGTACCTACCTATTAAATTTTACAAAATATCGCGCTTCCACATACGCAGACATTTAAGGCGAGCATTCTAATTTAATTTTTGACACTTCCCGTTTTGATTAAATACAGAAGCTGTGTGGGGCACTGTAACGGCACCATAGCATAATACTCAATTATTAAAACAATAATCCGCCCTCAGTAGACTCCGGGGAGCCAGCGCCATCTCTCCGCCGCTCAGCGAGTCTAGCTTTGAGGTTATATCACTTGTCCACAGCTTTTGCTGCCTTTGAATACTGTATTTTATGTAACTTTACTTCTTATTAACGAAACTTAATACTCAATAACCCGAAGTTCGGAACAAACAGACAATTTTTGCAAATTTTGCAATTTTATAAACGTCCATAGTTTCGCATACTAACAAAATACCTATATAGGTAGAGTGGGGCTACCTCGAAGATTTGATTATATGGCTATGGAAGGATATATTCGTACAAATACCAGCGGTAATATCGGTCACTGGTAGGTATGTTGTTTGTATATGGTTTTCTACACAACATGCCTTCTTCTTACTTCTTTAAATGTATTGGTCCGGGTCCGGGCTCCTATGCAGAATAGACCATCTGCCTTTCTTGCCAGGCAGCTCGTAAAAGGCGAGCATAGGCTTATCATCACTAACACCATGACATCTGACTAGGTGGTAGAGTTTCGCAGCGACTCGCCCGGATTGGTACCACCGCCTTACCTATTCCTGCCGCCATAACGTCATGACGTGTTCCGATTCCGAGGGTAAGGTAGCCGGTAAACTTACTTTTGCTCGAAGCCTAACATCCTGACCTCAGGTTGGCAACGCACCATTACCATCATTGGTGTCTCTAGGCGGCATGAATTTCTTACCATCAGGAAATCCGTCTGCTTGTTTGCCTTCCAATATTATAAAATAAAATTATTACTTTTCGACTAATTAACAAATGGAACCGGCCGCGCGACACACCTACCGTTCCATGTCCCTAACCAAAATAAGCTTTCATTTGTACTATTTTTGTTAGAGTTTATTCACAGACACATATCTTCACGCCAAGTTCCTTACGGGGTAGGCAGATCCTGACAGACCTACCTGATTTCCTCCACATTCATTACCCTTTTCATACAAACACGCCGGTTTCGGAGACTCTTGACATAACCCTCGGATAACATGACCGGTTGACGGAAACGTTGATCGGGGAATGTCAACCTTAGTCTCCCTGGGTACCTACATCCATCCACATTCGCATTTTATAGGGTTTATTATTGATATTTTTGTTAAAGATGGTCTCGGTTTAATCGTCGATAGCGACAGTTGGACCCAAATCGCTGCAAACCCGACCCGACTCGACCCGACCCGACCCGACCCGACCCGACCTGACCGACCACTACACTCCAACTGCACTCAAATTCGAAAATATGTAGATATACCTAATGATCAAGAACTACCACTTTGACAGACACATATTGTAGGCGGACTCCCCGACCGAGGTACTAAATTTGCAGTGACTGGAGTATCATGGGGGAGTGTTCGAACAGTAGACCGTCATTTGACCGTCCAGGGAAACGTAACCCCATGTAACGTGCCGTATCGTTTCTTGTACAGGGGGTAGGTACTAGGTCTTAACGAATAACGTAACGTACGGGGTCTTTAAACGTTACGTAACACTCCATTGCTGATTTTCACCATAAACTCTCCAATAGGTTGGTATATTGAGCAGAGTAGGTAAGAGTGCCTTTACGTCGCGAAGGTATTTTAATTCTTAAGGACATTTTAATTTCTTCATTTCATTATTGAAGTAAAAAGCAATGTTACATAACGCATTGTTTGAACCACCCTCCCTTCCCTGTAACACATCGTAACGTTTTACGATACAGTCCACATCCATCCATCCTTCCCCTCTCTATTAATCGTACTTACTTACGAAATACTTGAAAGCCCTCACGGGAAGTAGGTAGTAGTAGGTAGGTACCTTACTGGTGGCGGGTGGCCCTTAAAATGGGTGAAAAAAAGAAGTATCCGGCGTCGGACTTGACTTCTTGAGGTCCCGGGTTCGATTCCCGTGTGAGCCAACAAAAAAATTAGAAAATGTATATTTTCAATCTTTTAAAATTAAAATTGCCCGTGATTGGAAATGTCATATGTGCACGGTTGACGATAGACTTGCCCCCTATCGCATTGTGGGACTTTGTGTCTTTGGCTAGTCCTGGGTGCCCTGGTTGTACGTCTGCCTACTCGTTCAGGGATATGAAGATTCTTACTAAAAAAAGAAGTTATTTAAACCTGATAGATATTAATCTACCATAATAAGGAAAAAGCGAACTCAAAGTGTTCTACCTATTCAACAATTTGGATGTAACTAGAAGTAATCTGTGATGGCCGATTCTTGAAAATGTAAGTTTATGCTCGATTGTCGCAATTGATCGTAAACTGAAATGCTCAAGCTCACTAGATTAAAATACAGATAGTTTAACTTGTCGTCTAGTCTTCCTAAATATCGACTGTTACATGGTGGAACGTCATTATTACGGCAACTAAAAAATATACTTTTTTAGCATATTAGAGCAAATGAGCCGGTAGAAAACTTTATTGACTAATGACCAATTCCGTCTTTACCATAAGGGAAAACGGGGCCAGTGCTCAGGGCCCCCATAATCAGAGGGCCCCGATAGATAGAATATTTCTCTCATATTTAACCTCAAAATATTTTCAGGTGCGTTATGCTTTTCTCGTTGCCCAAACGTCGATCTTTTTCAGATTTATTCAAATAAATACACGTTTGAGTATGCATTGAGTGATTCAAACACGTATCAACATGTCAATCGTAACTAACAGACATTAACTTGAATTTATATAGTACTAGAGTCTACTCCGTGTTGGTCCGGGCTCCTTTGTAGAGTAGATTAAAGTGAAATCAAAATCAAATCATAGTGAAAAAACATTGTCAATCCAAAAGGGTCCCAAGATTTTGTGTGCCCAAGGGCCCCAGCACAGTCTAAGACGGCCCTGCTAATGACGCTAACGAACATTCACAGAATCAGAGAGTAGGTAAGCTAACGCGCTGGCCACCACCATCACACCTAACCCCAAAGGGCCACCACCACCACAGCACAGACACACGTGGGGGTGAGCTCGGGTGAGCAGCCGATTTTTGCTAAAATAACTCTTTAAAATGCTGAGATATTGTGGATAAATCGTGATCCCGATATAGGTTCACGTACTTACCAACTTACCACGGTCACCGGTGGCAATACGTACTAACGTACTTATTCAGAAAGACTTGTAATTTCTGGGTCCGTTCGGGAAGGAATGTGCGACGGCTACACTCGCGTTACGCGTAAGCTAAGATCGGCCTAACACGTATACCTATTTGTCATGTAAACCTTCATTAAAATCTAGTACCTAAAAGCAGACTGGACCAACGGCTTAGCAACACAAAACAATGTAAATGACGAGATTGCGTTTATTTTCCACTAACACCGTGACCATGACTAAATAATGTAGAACTCTACTTAATCTAAGTACCTACTATTAAATACATACCTACTTATATTGGATAGGAAATACCCGACGCCCTTCCTATGCTAGATGTCACAATGACAGTGTTCTCTATTATAATGTTCCAATTTGAAGAAAAGCATGTAGCTGTTACTTAATTACGTTTAGAAATACCTTAACACACAACTCCTTGTGAAGCAGTGCAGGGCGTACCTGTTAGTCGGAGAAAATACGATGTCAGTGATGAATGTGTATGAGTATCAAAACAATTGCACTTCTATCTAAACTAAAAAAATCATAACTTGACTCGTGACAAAAGCATCCCTGTTAGCTTTTAAATACCTAGCCAACAATCATCTATCGGTGAAAAGTGAAACTATTTGCATTCCTCAATTACTGCCATCTATTGTGCAATAGTGGTACTACTTGTTGCCTTAGTAGCACAAAATAAAATTTACAGACGGTCCAGAAAAAACAGTGTCATACCAATATAATAGATGACGCTTTTCTAAATAAAAAAATAATTAAAGAAATGGCGATTGAATATTTAGCTGTAGAAAGCGATTTCAATTTCAATAATAACGTCGTCTGAGTACCTACCTCCACAAAAGTTGAGTGTTTTCACATTTTTTTTCTAGGATTTCCCCTAGCAATGAGCTAAGAAGCCCTCGAAGGTATGCTCTTTCAAAGGAAAAAATAATTTTTAAAATCCATCACTGTTTGTTTACTAAATATTTGGTCCATCACTGGTGTTCCAATTTTACCTTTATTAATTTAAATACCTAACCTGCGCCGATGCACATTTAAAGCTTTTTCTTCTTTTATAAAGCTTATTTTCATGAATGAATGTGTCATAAACAAATTTCACTTCTTATATATGTAGGCTAATACACACACACACACACACACACACACACGTGACACATTTGTATTGACAGAGATTAGTAATATATTGTCTTTGGTATTGTAAAAAATATCTATAATGATTCTCACAGATTAATTAAGTACGTATTTACCTTCATACCTATCACAAGGAAAAAAAATCAAGGAAATCTTAAGATGTTGAAATTGCTTGATACTATTCCTAGGGCTATAACATTATAAACAGCTGGCTATAATCTTATGTTTTTACCTGTTTAGAAATCATAACAGGTATGAACGTACTAGATAATTAGATATCCTAATGACTAAAAATATTATACGACTCATAAAAGGGGAGAATTAATCCTTACCCTTGGACAACAATTTACACAAATTGAATCTAATCCCAAAGTAAGCAAATTATATGCTTGTGTTATGAGTGTCAACTATACGAATACAAACCCGGAATTGCAGACATCTAAATGTTCATCACACAAATGCCTGCCCCTGTCGGAAATCGAACCCGAGTCTCGCGGTTGGTCGATGTAGTTAGGCGTGTACGCTAGCCATTTGACCAACGAGGCGGTCAAAAGGAATTAGGCAAATGGATACAAAAAAAGTACTTGTAACTCACGAAGGCGAGGAGGCTTTAGGTACTTATAGCAGAGATTAGTAAATATAAATAATATATTGTCTTTGCTTATAGTAAACTCCTACCTATAAGAGTATACGTACATATTTTGTCAAAATGTGCGGTAGAGCGAAATCGGTACGGTAAGCATAAAAAAACCTAAACCAACAAATAATAAACAATTATACTTAGTCTGGCCATAAATACTGTTACACTTAAAAATAAAAAAATAT
>NJDD01007655.1:19904-36451 GCA_002245505.1 Calephelis nemesis | reverse complement strand
CATATGGAAATATGGTGTACAATAAAGATTAAAATAAATAAATAAATAAATAAATATAGCTCAAAAACTACTTGTTGGATCGTGGTAAAATAAGTAAAAGGACACCTTAGAATCTAGGCCAATTTACCTTATTTTTTTTTCAAAAAACGGTTGGCTATTGGTAAATAATCGGCAAACAAACATTCAACAAAAAAACATACAGTCGAAAAGAGAACCTCCTCCTTTTTGGAATCGGTTAAAATATATATTTTTAAATAAAATCATCAATAAAAGTGTGTTTGAACTTCCTTTGCCAAACTGATACACGAAATAGTATTTTAAATAATATACATTCTGTACATTGTAATGTATAACACAGCCCCTTCAATATTTCTCCCTGTATATTTAGCACGTCCCGAAATCTGAAAGTTACGATCTCCACGAACCTTAAGTATCGCACATAGCAATAACTTCGGTGCCGAAGTTAATGGCTCTCTTGGCAAGTATATTCAGGTATCTTCGATCTATTTGACTTAGTATTCGGGGTACGGTTTGATATTAATATTGGTGTCGATTCTGAATCACAATATGATATTGGAAGGCAAACAAGCAGACTGATTTCCTGATGGTAAGAAATTCACGTCGCCTAGAGACACCAAAAGGTGGTAATGGTGTGTTGTCAACCTGTGGCCGGGATCTTAGGCGTCGAGCAAAAGTAAATTTACTGGCTACCTTACTCTTCAAACCGGAACACGTCACGACGTTATGGCGGCAGGAATAGGTAAGGCGGTGGTACCAATCCGGATGAGTTGCTGCGAAACTCTACCACCTAGTCAGATATCACGCTGTTAGTGACGGTTAGCCTATGCTCGCCTTTTACGAGCTGCCTGGCAGGAAGGCAGATGGTCTATTCTGCAAAGGAGCCCGGAACAACACTTATTTTAAAAGTATGATGTACTTAGAGACGTACCAAACGAAAAGTTCGACCGCCTCGTTGGTCGAGTGGTTAGCGTACACGCCTAACTACACCGACCAACCGTGAGATTCGGGTTCGATTTCCGACGGGGGCAGGCATTTGTGTGATGAACATTTAGACATTTGCATTTCCGGGTCTGTATCGTTAACTAACACCCATAACATAAGCATATAATTTGCTTTCTTTAGGGTTAGATTCATTTGTGTAAATTGTCCAGGGATATTTATAATATTATTATATTACTACTTTTCCAATGAAATAGAAACAAAAGAGACAAGACAGCATCTAGAGCTTAAAGGCAGCTCGTAAGAGACGAGCACTGGTTTCATGGGCACCACTAATAAGAGAGTGCTGTGCAGCAACTTGTCCTGGTAGAGATCCCGATTTTCCTACTCCTGTCTCTATTAGGACTCCATCATGTTCCGGTCCAGATGGTAGCGTAGCCGGGGCTCTTGCACAATAGGTCAAACATCCCGGCAGTAACGCACTTATAACATTTATAGTTTATATAGGCCACTTTTGTCTCTTACTATTAAGGGAGCCGTGTATATATATAATGAAAAGCGGTTTTTTGTCGTCAAATTTCGAGATATAAATTAAACTTTTTTAAAAATGTTGCTTACAAACTAAACTGACAGCACTTAAAGTGTTTCATCTCTTTCTATTACTTGCGTTGAAAGAAGATAGCGATAACTTAAGATGATTAAGCGCAGTAAAACTGCAAAATCCGACTCCATCCGTTTTATTGGGTACAATGTCGCGATTGGATAATTCTTTTTCTAAAAGATACCATATGTTTCCAAAACGGTTCCCATTTAAATTTTATTTTATTCTAGTACTTGTTCCTGAGTTACACTTAATTAATAACTTGCACACATTTTTAACTTATCTTGACGACCTCATCATTAATAAATGAAATATTTATGCACTATTGAGTATAACTCGAAAACCACTTGGGTGGATCATGACAAAACTAATACTATACCACCTCGAAATCATGAACTATCTTTTTAAAAAACAACAATCAAAATCAGTTGACTATCGTGACAAATATACAAAAAAATACAGGTAAGTACAGTCGAATTGAGAACATCCTTCTTTTTGGAATCGGAATCATGAAAAGAAAATCGGAATAATATCACGTTTCTGCATTAACACAGGGTCGGTGTCTAGTTCCTTTGACGAATGCAGACAAACTATTTTTCTATTAAATCAGCTCGTTGAAACGAGCAACGGTTCATGCCGTATGCAAAGACGCTCGTTTTCAATAGATATGAATTGCAAAAATATGAATTATAAAATATTTGAGAACAGGTTTCCTTTTAGGTCTTGCAAGAAAAAAATCTACCTGAACATACTCGTCAATAAAATTTTTACTCAAACTAAACCAATAAAAAAAACAGATCTGAGATCACCTACTTCTAGCAATAACATTTATCCTTAACATTAGAATAAAAATAATTAACGATATTTTAGAATTTTATGAATAAACAAGATGGCTGACAAACTGTCAAGATAAATGTCTACATTTCGTTTCTTTAAAATTTTAGCACCATTTTTTAATTTTTTCGTTAGTCCCAAAAATCCCAAGATATGTAAAATTTAATCTCGAAACCTTCGGAATTGAAATAAACCGGGAATGTCGCGGTTCCGAGAACGACTTACCCGTGCATATGTCACTGTTTCCAAAACCAGGCGATTTGTCCGGATTTGAGTTTGTAAAATTGTAGAAACTACTTAATATCCTGGCCTTAAGTTCCCGCAAAACAAAAGGTGTATACCAATCCTACTACATATTTTTAGAGTTGCCGATTCGCACACCAATAAATTCATTTCGTGCGAATCACATACAATTATCTATATCTATACATATAATAAATCTGTAGAAGGGTCAGTTCTGTATATTGAAAAAAAAAATAGCAGTGTCACTAGATCGATACTAAACCCAAATGTGATTAAAATAATTTTTCTCTGTCTGTCTGTATGTTCAGGCATCACGTGATAACCAACGGTTCGATTTCAATGAAACTTGGTATAATTATACCTTCTCATCCTGGGCACAAAATAGGATACATTCATCAATTCATCCTGGAAAAATACGTAGAAAAAAAATCCTATTTTTTTAGTTTTATCACGAGAAGACCGACATCCGCGTGGACGCAGTCGCTTGCGGAAGCTAGTTTTAAATAAAAATGGTCGATTCGCCCATTTCGTGCTAGTTGAATTCGTGCGAATCATCCAATAATCCGATAATGCACGCATATCACATCCTCGTTCATTTTGCGAAAATTTCGACTAAATAACGAATGTTTAATTAAACAAGGCGCAGATAGTATGCCTTTGTGGTGGTCACACTATTACATACTTTACGCTGTACAGGCTTACAAATACATTTACTCGAACCATGTTTACTATTAGTTTTGTCGCCTCTGTGGTCTAGCGGTCCAGGAGTTGGATTTGACTTTATGAGGTCCCGGGTTCAATCCCGGGTCGAACAACAAAAAAGAAAATATGGTTTTCCCAACTTTCTATACAAAAATTGCCCGGGATTAGATGTGTGCCCGGTTGGCGATAGGCTTGCCACCTATCACATTGACTTTTATCTTCAGCTAATCGTGGGTGCCCTGGTTGTGCCTCTGCCTATTTCTTCGTGTCTATGGGCGTGAAGATACTTTTTGATTTATAGTCAATGCATAAATTTTTCGTTTATGTTGACTTTAATAAGTAAAAATCTTGACCTACCTTTTAAAAAACGAATCATCAAAATCGGTTAGTAATTGGCAGAGGAATAACGTTACAAATATACAAAAAAACGTACACACAAGTAGGAAACCTCCGCTTTTAGGAGTCGGTTAGAAAACGTTCCATTTCAAACTCGATACATTAATTTCAAAACTGGCCGTTTTATTATGTATTAAGGATAAGCCCACATAACAGTAAGCTAAAATTTAATCTTTCATATGACGAAAAATTTCCTTGAAATTGTATTTCTATGTTGCAGGAAGAATTTTTAATATCATTATTATTGCAGTTTATACTCCAGAAAGGTGCGCCGCTAGGTGCCACGAGTTTCAATAAAGTTGCCAGTAAGAATAGACATTGTTAGGTACACATAGCATTATACAAGTGCTTTCGTTTCAAATTTCAAATTTCTGCACTACTTATATCATAAATAATATTTTTAATAAAATTGTTATTATAAATAGGCAACCCTGCAAACTTTTTATCGCTTGACATTATAATAATAATAATAATAAAGCCCTTTTATTTCCAGTAAACTTACATTTCTTATAATTTATGTGTTTGTTAGTTTAGTTTATTCTATGTTATTTATTTGTTTCTTACTTAATATAGTTTTATACACATAAAAGGATACAATCCTATGTATTGTATCAAAGTATTTATAGTTACTTAAATTTTTATTTAATTAAATTTTATTTAATCTACCGGAACCCCCGAATGGGTGAAGGCCTCCAATGACGCTCATTTGGCTCTGTTTTCAGCTACTTGTCTCCAGTTTGGACCAGCCTCTCTGGCAGACGTTTATCTTTTTTCTTGTTTTAGCTGTGAATTTCCATGTTTAGCAACCATATGTCAGACATGGTAAGAGATTCGAGTTCATGACTTTCGTTTTGATGGCTTGTGGCAGATTGCTACTCGTATTAAAAATGTCCTTGAGACCCCAGTATTTGTTCCATGTTATTTTTATTCTTTTCTCAATTTCTAAGTTTCTATTTTTCTTGTCGAAACTTATTGTTTTTCCCAGGTAGACATATTTATCAACGTATTCTAAAGGTTTGCTGTTGACTAGTATTGGTCTTTCCAAGCTATTTGTCATTGTCTTAGTCTTTGTAATATTCATTTCTAGTCCCACCTTTTCACTAGCTAGATGTAGGGTTTCTACCATGTTCTGTAGTTGGGAGGATGACTCGGATAACAGTACTAGGTCATCCGCGAATCTCAGGTGGCTTAAGTAAGTGTAATTTATAGTCCGTGTTTGCTCCAGTCTAGCTTGTTTATGATCGCCTCGAGGACAGCTATAAATATTATTGGAGACAGCAGATCGCCTTGTCTAACTCCCTTTTCTATTGGAAAGCTAGGGCCTAAGGTTTCAAGCTTAACTTTACCTTTATTGTTTTTATATATAGATTGTATTGTTTTTACATATAATTCCTCCACTCCTTGTTCCTTCAGTCATTCCCAGATACTTGTATGTCTTACCGTATCAACGGCTTTCTGGTAGTCGATTAACGTTAAATAAAGTATTCTTTAGTTTTCCTGATACTTTTCCATTGACATTAACAGCTTCTAATAGTTTGTATTGATTGAAGCATCGTTTTCCCATTTTCCTGCAAATTTCCCGGAACTGATTTTCATAAGAACCTTTTACTGATAATAACTAACACAACAAAAAAGAATCGGCAAAATTGGTCCACCCGTTCAGGTGTGATCAGCTGACAACGTCATACGGCAATTGATTTTTATAATATATACCTACTCCTATCCCAATTTCTTAGATATTTAATTTTTATGAATATTAATTAAATATTTGCACACCATTGCAATATGTTGGTATGTTTAAATGTCCTAGTAAAAACTTCCTAACACACACATTTCGCAAAAAAAATAATTTTATTCCATTTCTAATCTTGGACTAGGCAACTAATCACTGCAGTTATCTATATTTTAGTTATAAATAACAAAAAAATTTTTGTGGTAGTGGAAGGAAAAAAAGGAGACGGACTTCCTGAGACACCAAAGGTGATAACGGTTCGTTTCCAACATCAGGCCGGGATGTTAGGTCAAGAGCAAAAGTAAGTTTACCGGCTACCTTAACCTCCGACCCGGAAAACCTCAATGACAAGCACTGACGTTATGGCGGCAAGAATTGGTAAGCTGGTAGTACCAATCCAGGCGAGTCGGCACGAAACTCTACCACTAAGTGCGATGTCACGATGTTAGTGACGTTAAGCTTATACTCGCCTTTAACGAGCTGCCTGATAGGAAAACAGAGGCCTATACTGCAAAGGAGCCCGGAGCAATTTCAACAACGAATTATAACAACAGATGTGTAAAAAATACTTTTTCATAACCAATTATTGCTACGTATTGTAGGTAAGATACATAAATCTAATTAAATTTTTAAATTTTAAACGAGGATTATTAATTTTTTGTCGGTCGGTCGAATTTTTAACAACTTTTGTGTTTTAGTAGCTTATAGTAAGTTATTTTATTACTAGCTGTCCCGGCGAACTTCGTTTCACCCGTTCAGTATGAGAAATAATAAAGTATTATTTTTCCCATTTTCCCTGCAACTTTCCCAATTTTTCTTTTCGTAAGAACCTTCTCCTGATCATAAGTAATACAATAATAAAAAAGTTAGCTAAATCGGTCCAGTCGTTCGGAAGTTATGCGCTTACCAACACATTTAGCGATTCATTTTTATATTATAGATTATTAATGGTAAAAGACAGTGAACTAGCACTCAGCTCCTCTGACAGTAACAGGCACCTGAAGCTTTTAGACACCATGGTGTAGAGGCGACGCTGTCCTTTAGCCGAAGTATTAGACTACAAGTCTACCAGCTACTCTACCCTTCGGACCAGATTATAACATTGTAATTATGGCGACAGGAATAGGTAAGGTGGTGGATCCCTGCAAGTTGCTTCACAGCACTCTACCATCAGTAGTAGATGTGGTAGTGACACATTTCGTCTTGCTCGCTTCTTACGATCTGCCAGGTAGGATGACAAACTGCCTATTGTACACTGAGGACCCGGACCAACATTGGGAACCTACCAACAGCATACTTTTTAAAAGTAAGTATCTTTACGCCCATATCCCCGAAGAGGTAGGCAGAGGCACAACCAGGGTACCCACGACTATATGATAAGTATCCCGAGCAAAATATTCTTTTGTTGCCCGACCCGGGATTCGAACCCAGGACCTCATGCAGTCAAGTCCAACAACTAAACCGCTAGACCACAGAGGCAATACGATACGAGCATACTTTTTATTGAGAGAAAATCTTTCATTCTCAGCCAAGCCAAGCCACTTTAAGGTTTTTTTTATGTTATTGAAAGGCAAACAAGCAGACCGATTCCCTGATGGTAAGAAATTCACGCTGCCTAGGGACACGAAAAGTGGTAATGATGCGTTGCCAACCTGAGGCCGAGATGTTAGGCCTCGAGCAAAAGTAAGTTTTCCGACTACCTTATCCTCCAAACTGGAACACGTCACAATAGGTAAGGGTCAGGCCACAACACTACGTTGCGGCGTCGCACCGCAAAAATCTACGACGCCTCACAAAGCATCGCGGAAATTTCCGGTATACTGCAGCAACGTACAAATCTGGGATACAACAACGCGCTGCCGTTTAGTTGGTGTCCATACTTTATATATCACAATTCGAAGACTAAATTTTAAAAACAGAAATATAAAGGGGAAATGTGTACAAATTTATATTCTAATTTTGAGGAGTGTTGAAAAAGCAAAACTCGGTAAATACTTATAAACGTTTATATGTTAACTGTCAACTAAGACATCCGATGTCATTATTAAAATAACAACAAAATTCATTTCTCGATTATTTTAGCTCCTGTTCCACTTTCGTTTGGTGTTTTGTGAAAAATTTGCAAAGAATCGTCAACAAACATTTCTTCAAACGTTAGTGCGCCTTCTCGACGCAATACAATTTTTCATCTGTATTCATAATTGTCAGTAAGTGATGCACACGGAATTTTCTTTTCTGTTTGTTTTTCTTTATACATCTTAACGCAATCAAAAGTAAAACACGTGCAGTGCGGTCTATATCTCACTAGAAACTGAACCGTTGGTTACCATCTTATCGTACGATGTCGTATCCGATGAAATTTTTACGATGCCACGTCGTAACGCAGTGTTGTGGCCTGGCCCTAAGGCGGTAACTCTACCACCTACTCAGATGTTACGGTGCTAGTGACGTTAATCCTATGCTCACCTTTTACGAACTGCCTGGAAAGAAAGCAGATCGTGTATTCTGCAAAAGAGCCCGGACCAACACGTGTGCACAAAGTCGCAGACAACTGCTCGAAACCACACAATTAGAAAAGTGGTAAATTCAAATGCAATCTAAGCCTCAATATGATACTGGGATAGGACTCTACCCTATTTATTTTACTATATATATTTAGCCTGTGTTGTCGATCTGTGTTGACTTTTTGAAAGATACTTGAGACTAGAGACTTTGGAAGATACCAACAAAAAAGATACCAACAAATTCTAATTCACTTCAACCAACTCCAAATGTAAAGTTGTTATCATTAAAGAATGTACCTACATTGCCGATTCTAAAAATTAAGTAAAAGTAGTTTTTACTAGTGTCATAATGATCACTCATTACCATGTCACAATCTGGTTTTGCCAGTACAAACTCATATTCTACAAACAGACAAAAAGTAGGTAAAAGAGTAAGCTTACAAATAACAATCATCAAACGTGAAATAGCTAGACAGAAATAAAATTAAAATTAAGTTGCTATTAGTTAATTACAATTGAACAAAAATACTCACAATTTCAAGAGAAATAAAATTAATACGAGAAACTGAATTTTCAAGAAGTTACACAGAATTTAACATTAAATGTAGCAAAGCGAAACTCCATGGCTGTTTTCATTTGTGTAAATTTAAATTTGAAAATGAAAATCCTTAAGAAAATGGCAACAGATTAAATTTAAATTACAAATTCATTCAGGACGAGGAATGTTTCAATTACTCTTGTGTTTTATTTGTTGTTCTTATTGAAAAATACTAGCTGTTTCTAAAATTTATTGTCAATTTAATAAAATACTAGTTGTCGCCCAATAGTCGAAATTCGACCATAACAAATTTTAATATCTTGTTGATAAGAACGCCATATTCTGTGATCTTTTATCGTTATCATCAATATATTTGTTTGTGTGTGCCAAATGCATGGTACTGTGGGTAATGTTTTATTTATTGATTTAATGTACTTTATAAGCATTATTATTGAAAAATGTTAGCGTACAGTAGCGTACATTTCTCCTACACGTAAACAATAAGTGTGCCAAGTTTTATGCTCCTCCATCAGCGCAATTTTCCTAGAAAGGGTCCAAAGTTTTGGGATCACGTATTAACATAATTTATATAGATTATTCAAATATGTAATTATTAAATATAATTATATTTCATCTAAATACCAGACTGAAGAAAACTACAATAATTAAATTATATCTATATTCTAGTAAATAAAATCAGAGTGTCTGTTTGTAATATTAAAAAAACCGCTTTTCACTACATGCATATTAATGTATATACAGTACAGTGTACACTCATTCCAGAATTCCATTTTTGCAATTTTTGTCTGTCTTTCCGCCTGTCTATCTATCTGCTTGTTCACACTTATCTCTGAAAAGGCTGAATAGATGATTACGGGATTTTCACTAGTAGGGAACTGATGTATAAGGAGTAACTTAGCAAGTATTATACGATACGAAGTTCGCCGGATTGGCTAGTCATCAATAGATAATCAACCACAATAATTCATTGATTCAAACAAATTTTTCTAACCGTAGTTACATCTAAATATGTTATGTTTCAGTCTTACATTCAAACGACACGATTTTATCTTAGACTAAAAATGATTATAAGAAATTGTATTTCGCATTGCGGAAAATGATATATTTCTGTATCATTGGCAACGTGCCCTGCTAGATATAAACCACGATACGGAAACTCTCCAGCGTACCTGGTTATCGTACCATCTTACAATGTCATAACGAGGTAAGATATTTTGTTTTTTTAGGAATGTTTAAATGGAATATCATTTTTTACTCTGTGACATAAGCGTGTGCATTTGCCATTAGGCAAACTATTTTTTTATGATAATGGAAGGCAAACAAGCAGACGGATTTCCTGGTCGTAGGAAATTCACGCCGCCTAGAGACACCAAAGGTGGTAATGGTGCGTTGCCAACCTGAGGCCGGGATGTTAGGCCTATAGCAAAATAAGTTTATCGGCTACCTTACCCTTCGAACCGGAACACGTCAACGGCAAGCATTGACGTTAAGGCGACAGGAATAGGTAAGGTGGTAGTACCAATCAGGGCGAGTCGCTTCGAAACTCTACCACCTAGTCAACTTTAAATTTAACTTTACCATCAATCAATTTTAATGAATTTGTAGTAAGTTATAAGCCGATTTCGGTTTGGGTTTAAATTATTCAAAGTAAAAGATAAAGCGTCAAAATCTATATATATAAAAGAAAGTGGTGTTAGTTACACTATTTATAACTCAAGAACGGCTGAACCGATTAGGCTGCGAATTGGTGGGGAGGTAGCTTAGAACCGGGAGAAGGACATAGGATACTTTTTATTCTGTTCAATTGTGAGAAAACTGGGAAAAACAACATTTTAATTTTTCCCATACAAACTGAATGGGCGGAACGAAGTTCGCGGGAACAGCTAGTTAAACATAAATTGTCAAGATCTTAGGCATAGTGGCGGCAATTCTCAACACAGCGGCTTCACTAAGAAAATACAAAATACAATGACAATATGCTGATATATACATATAATGAAACAGCTTTAAATCTAAATCTTTACGTACTTGAAATATTACAGTAGTTTTAGCTATAGCTTAAAACCCGACCAATATTAAGGATAACTTTGACTCCGGAAAAATATTTAAAATCTTTGGTACCCATCACTAGTCATAAAAGGTCACTTCCGCGAGTGCAAGAAGTAGCAGGCCACAGCTAGTTTATTCATAAATGCTTAACATGTGCACTGTAATTAAAAAACTATACAAATACGACCAAAATTGACAAGGTTTTTCCCCGTCTTTGTCCGGGTTTGCTGAGTAGAATATATATCATCTGCCACTCTGCAAAGCAGCTCTCAAGAGGCAAGCAAAGGTTGAAAAATATAGGCGATCACTAACTAGACCAGTATTTCCCAAAGTAGGCGACAACGCCCCCTTGTGGACGTTGTACGCCTCGAGGGGCCCAGAAAATAAAAGTGGCGAT
The DNA here is from genome assembly GCA_002245505.1 of Calephelis nemesis. NCBI lineage: Eukaryota > Metazoa > Arthropoda > Insecta > Lepidoptera > Riodinidae > Calephelis > Calephelis nemesis. The sequence goes on along the minus strand of NJDD01007655.1, from coordinate 25,474 downwards.
GGGTGATTTGAAACTCTATCTACTTTATATTTTAAAATTCACTCAAACTAAACTCTCCAGGCTATACAGCATCCATATAGGTACCTACACAATTGTAGGAATATGACTTTTGACATAGACAACTAGCATTATTATTACTCTCTCTGCTAAGAAAAGTTTCGTTTAGAATATAGTTTATTTTAAATTCCAAGCGAGACTTAACGCGTTATTGTGGTTTTTAAGATAAAAAAGTAGAGGGCGCTACAAGCTTACTGACTTAAAGTGGGCGTAAGACGACAAGAGCTTAGGGACCTCTAAACTAGATCATTGAAGGACAGCGTTGTGCAGCAATTTGCCGGATAGGGATCCACCCCCTACCTATTTTTAGCGCCACCAACTTATACGTTCTGTAGCTAAACTTGAAATTATAATGTTCTTTCGTAAAACGTCATTATAAAGGATGAGCCAAATTTTTTTCGTTATTATTGTCAATATTCTACGCATCTTCACGCCCATATCCCTGAGGTAGGTAGAGACAAAACCAAGGCACCCACGACTAGCCCAAGGCAATAAGTCCCACAATGTGATAGGTGGCAAGTCTAACGCCAACCGAGCACATATCGCAACATTTGTTTAATTAGAAAATAGATAAAACTAAATTTTCTTTTTGTTGGCCGACCCTGAATCGAATCCGGGACCTCATGTAGTTAAGTCCGACACCTGAACCGCTGGTCAACAGAGGCGATCATATATAAATGTATATCAATAAATTATTTGAACTTGAATACTCACTAGTAATAAAAATGCAGTCTCCACTAGCGAGCATTTATACACAGGTTGACATCGGAATACAGCGATGCCCAGTGGTAGGAGAATGGCTGCCCTGGCGCAGTCCACCACCGCCTGATGGAACAACAGACCATGGGACCACCTGGAAACAAAGTTAAGTAAGTATAATTTTATTAAGTAAGTATCTTCACGCCCATATCCGAGAAGCGGTAGGCAGAGGCACAACCAGGCACCCACGACTAGCCGGAGACACTAAGTCCCACAATGTGATAGGTGGCAAGCTTAGCACAAAGTTAAAAGTTACTGTCAATTATTTCGAAAGTGGTTCGTTAATCAAGGTGTTAGCTTATGCACAAAGCTGCTGATTAATCAAAATGGCTGCTGTCATTGACAGTCATTTGTATGATGCATGCATAAATGTGTGTATTTATTGGTCTGTGTTTTTATTTCATTATTGGACTTCCATGACTTATACCTTAAAAAAACTATCTACACTTTTTTGCAGTAAACGCTTGTACTTATCCACTATACACTTTATTTAATACTTTTCGTTACTTTATATCCAACCATTTTCACTTTTTACAGCATCATCAGGGCTTAAAAACTAAAGATAAAAAGACTGATTTAATTTAACATACGTTATATACGTGTGTAGCGGATAAGTACAAGCGTTTACTTCAAAATAGTGTACAAACAATGGAATTCCACCAAGTGCCGACATGTATAACTACTTTAAGATAAGGAAAAAAGACATGCTCTCTGATTTTCTTTCGGTCGAGCTATCAATGTTTGGCCGAGTTACGATCCCGAGATAAACTATGAAATTGCTTACCGGTCTAGAAATAACTAATAGTTTGTTTATTGAAAATATTAAAGTATTGTTATCCTGTTTGCCTTGCAATTTTCTAGGGTTTCTAGAAATCTCTTCATATAGCCCTTCACGTAATAATAAACAAACAAAACTTCACGAGTGGCCTGTATACTATATGGAAATGTATAAATTATCGCAATATAGATAAACAAACAATAAAAATTTAAAGTGTATCTCATAAAAGTAACGGTAAGTAATTTTTAGAATAATGCGTTAGATTAGGTAAAAAGTATAAAAGATAGATACAAATATTTATTTTGAGTAGGTACATATAATAAGTGTAAGTATTTGGGGCATAGGAGAAAAAAAGAACATTTCTATTAGTGGTATTTTGTAGTGTCTCAATAGGGAAAAATATTTAATAGGTTAGCAAGCAATAATAATAAGAAATTATATTAGTAGTAAGAATTTGTAGAAACAAATGCAAAAAAAGAAAAGTAATAAAAATAACACAAATAACTTTTAGGACGAATTATTTTGTCTAGTATTAGATGCAGTTTTGGTTTTTAAGAGCACCATTACACAGTATTCCGCTAACTCTTGTTCCACACTCGACGGTTGCCGGGAAAAGGCCGCCTTTGTGATATTCTTAGTTTAAGTTATTTTAATGTATTTATCTTTTCTCTGTATTTGGTGCACAACAAAAAGTTATTGTATTGTATTGTATATTGAACGAAGTTTATCAGTATGAAATGAGCCCGAAAAATTTTTTAAAAAGCTTTTTTTTTTCATTTTTTAATTATTTTTATAATCTACATATACATATAAAAAGATTAACAACAAACAGACTACCGAAGATTAAAACGAATTTTTCCAAAGCCTCTAATTCATCACGTCAGAGGAAGTAGTATTCCTCGACTTGCTCGGATTTGAATTGATGGGAAAAAATGTTAGCCTCAGGTTAGCAACTCAACATTACCACCTTTGGTGTCTTTTTGCGGCTTGAATTTCTTACCCTCAGGAAACCCGTCTGCTTGTTTGCCTTCAAACGTCATAAAAAATAGTTTCTTATCACGTAGATAAACGAGTGATTGTTAGCTGTATTCACCCATAAAACATGATGTACAAAACTAATGAGATTATTCTCCAAAGAAATGTATAAAATTACATAATATTTCTTTGATGTCACATGTCCGCTGTTAAATATTGCTGCCGAAGTTTAAGCAATAAATAACTTTTTATAAATGAAAATAGGAAAGTTCCATCCAATAATAAAGTTCGGAGACTTATTCATCAAATTGCCATCTTGATACAAGCGAAACCTCTTGGACGGTTTCCAAAACAATTTCTCTTTTCATACAATTATTGTCATTATGTTACTGAAGTTTTTTATTTTATTGTATAGTAGCTTCGGCTTACCCGCGACTTTGTCAGTATATCATTTGTTTTCATAAAAAAGATCATCCCACATATAACGTATGTTAAGCTAGAAAGGTCAAGTCGGCAGAATCACTAGTATTATATCTCAAAATTTAGTGCTCATTTAGTGCTAATATAGTGCTGATAACAGATATTTAGTGCTGTGATAGGGGGACTAAAAATGAGAACACTGCTAACTTTTCATTAACCTAACAGTGTACCATTCGTGACTAGAAAGGTCAAGTCGGCAGAATCGCTCGTATTATATCTCAAAATTTAGTGCTCATTTAGTGCTAATTTAGTGCTGATAAGAGATATTTGGTACTGTGATAGGGGGACTAAAAATGACAACACTGCTAACTTTTCATTCAGCTAGCAGTGTATCATTCGTGACCACGCTATATACAGTTGGAGCGAGATGCATAACAGCTAATAATTTAGTGCTCAATTAGTGCTAATTTAGTGCTGATAACAGATATTTAGTGCTGTGATAGGGGGACTAAAAATGAGAACACTGCTAACTTTTCATTAACCTAACAGTGTACCATTCGTGACTAGAAAGGTCAAGTCGGCAGAATCGCTCGTATTATATCTCAAAATTTAGTGCTCATTTAGTGCTAATTTAGTGCTGATAAGAGATATTTGGTACTGTGATAGGGGGACTAAAAATGACAACACTGCTAACTTTTCATTCAGCTAGCAGTGTACCATTCGTGACCATGCTATATACATTTTAGTGCTGATGAACTTTACCCAAGCGGGTGTTTCCCTAATCAATAAAGTAATCTTACCCTACGTTGGCCTTGGTCCTGAGTAAAATAGACGCTTTTCTGTTCGTCAGCACTTAAGAACCGAGCATAGGTAAAAAATATAGGTTATTACGAACAAAACCACAGGTAGAGTGTAGTGCAGCAACTTGCGTGGGTAGGTATTCACCACCTTACCTATTTTAGCCGCCATAATGACAGTGTTATGTCACGTTCCACTCTGGAGGGCAGGGTAGCCTGGAGACTAGCATTTAAGGCATAAAAACCCGACCTCAGGGCTGTGACGCACCGGTAACATCTATGGTATGACATAGTTCTTTCTGACCATTAGGAGAGCCGTGTGCTTGTTGACTGACTAATAACATAAATAAGTAGAGTAAAAAATATACACAATTTGTGGAATATTTGTATAATAGATTAGCAAAACACAACTGACATAAATTTTGTCATATTCAGTTAACATTGTCAAGTGATTACAGTAAAATGTAGGTGAAATATGTTTTTCATAAAGCAGTTATTAAAAACAGCCCAAAAAATACAAAGTAAAAAAGTATATTGTATCCAGTTATATACCTTTTAGGGTTCATTTAACCCATCCATACTAATATCATAATGTGAAAGTGTGTTTTTTTATATCTTCACACTCATATCCCCGAAAAGGTTGGCAGGCACAAACAGGGCACCCACGACTAGCTGAAGACATTGTGATAGGTGGCAATCCTATCGCCAACCGGGCACATATCCAATACTAAAACTTTTTTTTTTAATTAGAAAATTGGAATAAACCAATTTTCTTTTTGTTGCCCGACCCGGGATTCGAACCCAGGACCTCATGCAGTTAAGTCCAACAACTAAACCGCTAGATCACAGAGGCACTGTTTGTGTGTTTGTTTTTTTTTCCTTTTTTTACATCTCAATCAAACGATGTTATGACATATTTTTATGTGTTTGTAGATAGGAAGTTGGAGATTGATATAAAGACTACTTTTTCTCCCAATATCTAAACGAGTTACAGCGGGATTTACTCTTATTACGAGAACATCTTCATTTAAACAAAAGGTTTTTGTAATCGTACAAACCGGCTAGCAAGTAGGGCAGCTCATACAAAAGTTTTATATGAGTAAGCTATAAATAGTTATATATCAATTTGTTTATAGTGATAGTCAAAAGGCTGCAAAGTGGCAAAGGCTACTTTTTATCCTAATATCTAAAAAGGGGTACATCTGTGCTCTCTGTGGTGTAGCGGTCCGGTGTCGAATTTGACTCTACTAGGTCCTGGGTTAGATCCTCGAGTCACGAAACGAAAAGCAAATGTGTTTTTTCAATTTTCTAATAAAAAACTTCGTCCAAAATTGTGATTGTGCCTGGTTGGCAATAGGCTTGCCACCTATCACTTAGCTAGTCGTAGATGTCCTGGTTATGTCTCTGCGTACCTCTACGGAGATATTGGGATTGGTTTTTTTTTTCTAAACAGGTTTTGTGAGGGAGCTCAATAACTTCAATTCGTGGGAATACTGCGGGCAACATCTAGTGTTATACAAAAACACGATTTCAATTTGATATAATCTGAATAAGTAAATTTGGCAAGCCATTTTCTACGAACTTTTCAGTCTGTTCGGAGCTATTTTATATTCAATTTTATTTTTGGCATATTTCAGTGATCACATTTTCTGTAACCCACATTGAAAGGGGTCAGAAGCGGCGAAAGCTTTAGAAGGTTTTTGTAAATTGAAAAGTTCTAGATGTATTTTTATTTTATTTATTTATTTATTTATTCATTTCTAAAAATACATTTACAAAGCATA
>NJDD01007654.1:22219-34978 GCA_002245505.1 Calephelis nemesis | reverse complement strand
GTGTCATCGTCGTTAAGAAATTTAATGATATCGGCTTCATGCTAACGTCTGCCACTTCCTTAAATGAATGAATGAATGAACTCTTTATTGTGCATCTGCCACTTCCTTACACGATATCTTATCCGTCAGTCACAGCAATAAATGGAAAAACCGACATCAAAGCGGTGTAATGAATGTCCGATATAGAATACAGTCTTGTATAGTCGCCGTTGTGATCTACCGATCCGGTGTCGGACTAAACTTCATAAAGTCAACGGTTTGATTCCGACGTCGGGCACGAGGGAAAATGAGTTTTTTAAATATTTTAATAAAAACGAAGTTATACAAGATTGGATATGTGCAGTTTGCGACAGGTTTACCACATATCACATTGTGGGATTCAATATCTTCGGCTGGTCATGGGTACCCTGGTCGTACCTATGCCTACCTCTTCTGGGATATGGGCGTTTATGATACTTTTTATATTAAAACTAGCTGACCCGTCAGGCGTTGTCCTTAATCCATATTGGTTTCTTAGCGCCTCGTTGGTCGAGTAGCAAGCGTACACGCCTAACTACAACGACCAACCGCGAGGCTCGGGTACGATTCAGGCATTTGTGTGATGAACATTTAGATGTCTGCATTTTCGGGTCTGGGTGTTTATTAAATTTATTCTCGTATCTATTTAAGTATTTCTATGTACTGGTATCGTTGACTAACACCCATAATACAAGCATATTATAATATGCTTACTTTTGGCTTAGATATCTACTCTTCGGAGATAGTAATTTTCTGTATAATTTTGTCCGCAGAACAAAAGAAACAAGAATTAGAGAAGTGGAAACGACGAGCATCGTATGACCCCAGGAAAGCGGCAGCATTGGGAAAGAACACCAAAGCCCCACCCAAAACTGCAAGGTACGTGTACACAGTTTTTTATAACCCAGTCTTCGTACATACATACTTAGAGATATGTATTGTATGATCCAGTCATCCAATTTAGTCTAACGTACTTCATAACATACATTTTGGAAAGAATTTTCTTATCGCGTGGTTCACGCAACGAGCGGTATGAGAGCAAGATTTAAAAAAACGTAACAATCCTTTTTCTCAACTCTTTTTATAATAGTAGAGTCTATCGGTGCTAACTCATTAGTATAGATTACAGTTTAGTAGTATCGACAACCTCGTTGGTCGAGTAGCTAGCCTACATGGTTAACTACACAGACCAACGGCGATGCTTGGGTTCGATTCCCTATGGGGCAGGAATTTGTGCGATGAATATTTATTTAGATGTCTGCATTTCCGGGTATAGCTGTGTAGGTATAGCTGGTACTAAATTTATTATTGTACGTATTAAATTTATTATAAATATATATTGTTAAATTTATTTTGGTATGTAAGAATTTCTATTTATTAAAACCGTTGACTAACACCCATATCACAAGCATATAATTTGCTTACTTTTGGGGTTAGATTCAATTTGTGTGACTTGTCTAGAGATATTTATTTATTTATAGATCGCGCTTTTTGCAATATATATATAGCGTAAAGTTGAATATAAATAAAACTCAATAAGGCTTTTTCGCAACAATTTTTTATGGTAGTGAAATCTGAAGATTCAAACTTATTAGCGTTACAATTACAAAGTAGTTCTTTCTATTTTGTATAGATGGCGCTATTTACAATATAAGTTAAAGCTTAAAAAGCGTCAAGTAAAAAGCGCAATGAGACTTTTTCTCGACTCTTATCTATAGTGAAAAGCGAAAGTTTCCAGGGTTCCTTAGACTTGAACGTCAGTTTTTGTCGCTATAATTTTTTTCACACCCTCAGCGACCTATCCATACTTGGCGATAGGTATTCTGTGACCTAGTATCCATTGTTAAATACAATCATATGCTACAGGTATCCTATGATTTGAGTACACATTCTCACATTATTAAGGACGCGTATTCAAAGATTTTGTGCTTAGATAATAGCAGGCAGTTTTTTTACGCATTTTTTTTCTTAAACAATAAAATTAATAATTTGCAACCGTCCCGTAAAAATTAGGCTATAATTCATTGATATTAGGAAAGGCGCTGCGGTCGTATGTGTATGGATTGTACTACGTGTAAATAGGCTATAGCAGGGGTGGGCAAATTACGGCCCGCGGGCCGGATCTGGCCCTTGATAGGTTTTAATCCGGCCCGCCAAGGGTTTCTTTTAGAAAAAATATGAAGCTCCTTGAAAAAATTAATTGTCGAAATGTTAAAAGACTATTGAAATTTGAACAATTAAGATACTGAATCTTTACTTTAAACATACATGTTGCGTATTTCATATGTTAAGACTTCATAAATAGATTTTATTTCAATGAAGGAATTTTATAGAACGTTTTAATATTTACTGCTATTTTTAGGTGTTTTAATAAACCGGCCCGCCTCAAGATTAATTATAATTTACTGGCCCGCCACTAGATTTTTTTTTAATTTACTGGCCCACGGTCAAAAGAATTTGCCCACCCCTGGGCTATAGTATGGATACATGTTAGCGAAAAAATAAATATTTATCAATTCGATTTAGTTTTAACTTTCTTCATTACTTACGACGACAAGTATATTAATCCTCATTATACTTATCCAGGTCGTGTATCCTAGAACTTATTTGAACTAGTATCTATGTACTTATTTACTCAAAGACTACAAGTACCAAGTAGCAGTTCCAACCATATCATCCTTACGTACTTAACGTATCCTTTAACTGACGCCTCAGTATTCATTCTTGGGACGACTTAGTGACGAGTATCCTAACACTTCATACTCATAGGAACATTAAGCCACATAGTATAACTTGTTATCTAAATTTCCCCCGTGTTGTCCAGGAAATAGACCATCCTATCCTTTGCAGAATAGACCATCTGCCTTCGTGCCAGGCAGCTCGTAAAAGGCGACCTTAGGCTTACCGTTACTAACGTCGTGATATCGTATTAGGTGGTAGAGTTTCGCAGCGACTCACCCGGATTGGTACCACCGCCTTACCTATTCCTGCCGCTATAACGTCATGATGAACGTAAGGTAGCCGGTAAACTTACTTTTGCTCGAGGCCTAACATCCCGGCCTCAGGTTAGCAACGCACCATTACCACCTTTGGTGTCTTTAGGCGGCGTGAATTTCTTAACATCAGGAAATTCGTCTGCTTGTTTGGCTTCCAATATCATAAAAAAACCTAGTACTGGTATACTTGATGTGGTATTACATGACCTAATACTCGTTTACTGGTACATCGACGAACCAGCGGCGCCGAGTCGGGGCACATCGCGTTGCAACGATAACAGATTCAGCTGTTGATACGCTTGTGTTGCCAATTTAGCTTTATATTTTAATTTAGCACATATGTAACTAGTGTTATACTTGTACAAATCAATTCTAAATTGTACGTGAGCGGCTTAAGGTCTAATACCGCCTTTACCATAAGGGCACACGGGGGCAGTGGCCAGGGCACCTACACTCAGAGCGTCCCGAAAAATCGACCATTTCACTCTTTAACCTTAAAATATTTTGGTTGGGTGCATTACGTTTCTCGTGTTACGTGATACGAACGACTAAGTAATTCGTTACTAATTATTATGAACATAGGAAGTGATGTTCTTCAGAAAATTGAGTTTGAGGATTTCAACAGAAACCCCGAAAGAAACTATGATCGTAAACATAAAAACATAGCAACATACTAGTATTATTAATGACATACTTAGGCAAAATAATGTAATTGATTACCCAAAAAATCATTGTAAAAAAAATTAAGTTTGATTTCTTTATATTCCAAAAGGGTCCCAAGTTATGTGTGCCCAAGCCCCAACATAATCTAAGACGGCCCTGTCAAGGTCCTCAGATTGGCAACACACAACTATTATCGTCCTTATCTGTAACGTATGAACTATATCAGGATATCCATCAGCTTGTTTGTCTTTACTGTAAAAAATCAACATATATATATAAACATTTAACATGAGAACGATTAGGGGTTATGGGCGGGAATCTTAAAATTTTTAAGTCCTGACTGCTTCCAAATGCTTTTTAAATTAAAAATAAAAGAAATATTTAATAACATGTTTTACGATACGTGCTTATTATACGTTGTACAGTGTTAGTATAGAGTAGGTACATATGGGAACTACTTAGTATTTGTTAAATCTTGTAAATGTTGGTACTAAATAATGCTGCAAAGCCCGTACTGCCAAAAATGTTCTTTACCCAAACTCATAACTCCGGTTGTCAGAATTAAGCAGCAATAGCGTTATAATATTGTCTAATAGATTGGAAAGCACACACTAAAAAGATAATTAAAACACAATGTATAGTACTACTATTTAAATTATGTGCTTCTGCTTTACACTTTTTATTCTATTTACACTTTAAACTTTTATTTTAACATTGGCTGACCTAATCTACTTTTAAGCGAAATGATTAATTATGTAATAACAACTCTATTATATAGATATCTTTAAAATACATCCGGATTTCCGAATCTTGAAGAATATAGCCGGAGCGCATAATTTAAATAGTACTACTATACTAACATTAGAATAATTAACGACAGATTGAGGCTTACTTTTGACAATGCGTTTCTTTAAGAGGTACTTGACAATACTTACTCTACCTTCTACTAGTACCCTATATCGACAATACTAAACTTATCAATATCACCGATCAAACCTTTACTTTTGACAGCTGTCCATGTCATTATTATTTAGTGTTTGGTTTGTAGGTACATATTGTAAAATAATGTATTTTTATTTTTACCAACTGCCAATACTAACGTAAATAATTAAACTTGCTCAAGTTCTGTTACTAATAGATGTTAATAGGCCAGGTTAATATACTTACTCATAGATATATAATAAAGTCTGCAGGTACTGTCTCCTAATTTTTCATAAGATAACCGAAAATATAATGTTTATGTGTATTTTATATTTAATTCAACTCCAAAATTGAAAACGTATTGTACAATTTCTAGAGCGTGACAGATATCGAATGCATGCAATTCTGGCTAGAAACAAGCCAGCGGCCATCTTGTTCAGGTCAGTCGAATGTCAAAATGACGTTTGGGGTTACAACTGTCACAAAGCTTTTCTAAATCTGCTTTTTAGAAAAAAAATAGTACATATTTATTGTAACTAATATGCTTTCTTTGTAATATTAATGTAATCTTGAATAACACTTATGTTAATTTATTATGCGTGTTTTTTTTCAATAAATACATAGTGTGTTTAATATTGATATTTTTGGGCTTTTTTCATATTGTTAAACGGCAATCTGATTGAACAAAATTGATAAGTCGCACTATTTGGCTGTCCCTCACGTTATTATATTATTTAAATTTATAAATAGTTATATGTATTTTGTCTGTGGTGTTCTAAAACTAACACGAATTCTTCTTGTTAATTTATTAGCGATCCTTACTCTTCACCGCTTGAATCCCACAAATAATCACCATGTCAAAACATCATAGAAAGTAACATTACACGAGAACTGACATCATTGTAAACTTAATAGGATTGTTTCGATTTATGTAATTATATGATGCTGTATATTGCTGTTTGTAGTTTACATTTTATAAAAGCACGGTTATGTTCTACTTTTAATCGTTATTGTATTTTTATTAATATCCTGTCTTTGCAGGGAATAGTGTGAATGGAGCGTTGGGTAAGCTATTCCAAAGCGAGGTTTTGAGTCAAAAAGCTAGACTCGCTTTGCATAATTCTGTGCTTATCCCAACGTTATTGTATGGAAGCGAGAGTTGGGTATGTCAGAAAGATCATGAAAGTAGGATAAATGCGGTCGAAATGAGATCACTACGAAAAATCTGCGGTGTAACGCTCGCTGACCGCATTCGTAACGGTGAGATCCGAGAAAGAGTGGGCCTGAAAGAAAATGTTGGTGTTAAAATGCGAAAGGGCATGCTCCGCTGGTTCGGTCATGTGGAAAGAATGACAGATGAAAGATTGACAAAGCAGATATACAATGCGAATGTGGATGGATGTAGATACCCAGGGAGACCAAGGCTGACATTTCACTATCAGATCAATCGGATATTATCCGAGGGTGGTGTCAAGAGTCTCCGAAATCGGCGTGTTTGTATGAAAAAGGTAATGAATGTGAAGGAAGCAAGACAGGTTTGTCAGGATCGTGAGGTCTGGCAATCGATACTCTCTGCCTACCTCGTAAGGGACTTGGCGTGAAGATATGTAAGTATGTATGTAAGTAGGTATGTATGTATTAATATCCTGTATAATTAAAAACACTTATTTTTTTTAAATTAGTGTCTGTTTGTTGTTGACACATTTTTCATAATTAAAGTTATTTTAATAGTTAGTATTATCTTAGTGTAGTCTGTAATATTTCAATATGATTAAAAATTTATAGAAATCTAAAAAATATTAGTTGTTCGTTAGCCTTGTTAGTTATTAGAAAAATATCAAGTTGGCTTGACGAACACCAATAGTTCTGATTACACGCAAAGACAGAGGTGATTTAAGAAAAATAAATAAAAATATTTTTAATCTATGATTCCTTACAATGGCGAAGCTGGAGACGGCTGTAATAGGTTTTTAGTTTTATTATCCATACTTCTATTTATTAACCATACTTGTATAGTAAAATTTATGTGCTTTGGCATAATATTTATTTTTGCACCATAAGGTTTTGATAATATTGAGTTGCACATTATAAATTAATACAATTTGTGTTATTTTTATTTTCGTGTATTCATCTCATACAGGCCTTCCTTTAGCTATCCTAAATAACAAATTAAATCATATTCATGTCATTCTACAATCATGTTTGTGCTAATTGGGTAAGAGTTATCTTAAAAAATTGTGAAAATGTATATTGAGGACTAAAATAAACGAAAACTGATGTAAAATTTACATTTTATTTTTACAGTAACGTGTTAAGGTCGCAGTCTTTCCATGGGCCGGTGCTTTCGCCTAATATACGTTATCAGCCTGCGCCGGCGCAAATTAATGAAACCTACGACGCATCGAGCGACAACGACTTTTAGTCACACGACTTAAATGTGATAGTGTGTGTTGATGTATAAAAATATAGAACCAAATATGCATAATAATCTTAGGTGTTACCCACTTAATTTATGCTTTAAAAGAAAAAAAATCTGTTTGACAGATGTCAATGTCAGACTTATCGCCAAAATACATTTTTTGAAACGCTTTAAACTTTTGGGATGATGCAATTTTTATATTTTTTTATGTTACACCGCACAATATCGTTGCTAATAGCGATATTTTGTTATTTAAAGTATTTTTTTGTAATATATTACGTTTAGTGTTAGGAAATAAAGGCTACGCAAATACAGTTAAGGTTTTATTACGCAATATCCTATTGAGTTTTGTAGGTTAGAATTTATTAGTTGCTCATATTTTACATCGATTACTTAAGGAAATACAATAACTGTATCTTAAATTATTATTTCTTTGATTTCAGTAAGTAACATCACAATATAGTCTATTTAGATGTTTTTGACAGTCAAGTGTCACAAATGACATTTAAAATTTTCAAAATTTCTGTCAAAAATATCAAATAAATTTAAATATTAGATATAGCCATAATACTCCATATATTACCGTTCTAAGATCATTTGTTATTAATTCTATTTAGAACAAAACTTGAAACATTGCACTATCTGTATAGCTTATTGGCAAATTAAAATATTTGTATACTTGTTATAAAAAAAAAATATCTAGCTAATTTTAAAGCGTTCTGTTCTTTTTCTATGAAATTAATTTAAAAATACTCAGTATTATTCATTAGAATGAGTTTAGTATTTTTATGTATTCTCTAAATTGTTTTATCTAGATAAATTTCAAGAGTATTTTTTGTACAAATTATTTAAATTGAAACTCTGTGTACGTCCATATTGTCATATCAGGCTAAGTTAAAGTTGTGAAAAGAAGATTTTTTGCAAAAAAAAAACAGGACTGATCTCAAAAAATATTTTTGAACTCGATTTTTTTCTTGCTTGCGATTACACAAAACTTGAAAAACGCTATTTTGACAGTTAGCATTTTGTAAACGTCCTTTTAATTAGGCGCTGTGATTGGCTATATTTACCGGATTCGTTTTTCAAACTATGCAAGTGCAATAAGAGTGCAAAATGCTGTTTCACTGGCCGCTCCATATTTTCCGGCTTTCAAGTAGAATCTGTATTATGAAATAACTAGTTGCTGTCGCAAATCTGTCCGCCAAGTTCTTTGTTGACGTTTCTTTTTAGAACAAAATACACAAAGGAACAAGTTATATTCTGTTTTATATTTTAAATACATCTGTTGTTGATGTTTCCTGTGTATGTTTCTTTTTCTTCTTCTTCTTTTATGAATATGGTTTTCAATCGTTTATAAAATGTGTTAAGTTCTAGTACAAATTATGACAAGTGCGTCAAATGTCAAAAGTGATAAAATTTGGTTGGCAGACTTGCTATTTAATTACCTGGCTTGATTTATTTTCGATTAAATGTATTGTAAAATGCTCGAAGCGAACTTTAGAATTTATATCATTATAATATTTACTATTTCATAAAATATTGTATAACTAAACAAATAAAAGCAAATGTTTAGACTTTTTGTTTTTTTTACCTCTATTAAAAATGACACAATATTCTTCTTCTTTTATAAATATATATGGCTTTCAATCGTTTTTCATGATTTACTTTGTTAATGTCACGTTAGTTATTATTGATTCTTATACACTCATTAGTCACTATGTAAAAGGTCATGTCAGGTCAGGGCCTTGAGTAAAGCGATGGCTTCGTTACTCAAGCTCATCTAGTGAGATTTGACGGCAGCGAGGAAATAGACGATACACTAATTTCTTCATGATTGTTTCATTTGTGCAACTGAACAAAATTAATCTAATTCCCGCCTAAATTAACCAACTTCACTCAATATAAACACGAAATTCAATAATAATGAAAAAATTACGACCACTATTTACGATGGCGCCAAAGCTCCATCACAAATCTAAAAGATATCTCAATGAGTGCTCATATATTATTTCATACTTTAGTATTCATTATTATTAACGCTTGAAAAAAGTAAACATTTGTCTTGTAATTAAGAAAGAAAAAAATGCGATACTTCTAATGTAAAAATGCGTGGTTTGACTAAGGAAATACCCTATCAGGGTTGTACCAATCTGTCAGCAACCGCTTTTTTGTTCAGCATCAGCATTTGTTCCGCTTATACTGCAGCATCCGAATGCACGCGACTTTCAACAGTCTGTTTGACCACAGTTTTAAACACGAGAGGGATAGAGAGTGAAAGGATGCGATATCATGCTCGTGTAAAATACGCTTCAGCGTTACGGCGCCCTCTGCCTTATTTTGTCCGTATCTTCGATCGCCTAGGGCCTAGGCCACATAATAATAGTACTCCTGGCGGAGGCCTAGGCCCTAGACTAAAGCATTTCCGTTATCTTTCTCGCTCTAGCAAACTGCGGTTTTGAGCAACAGACAACGGAAGGCGCCTGAAAAAGCGAATATGCGGACAGATGTAGTCTAACCCTGTAAATACGACGTTTAACCGTTAAGAGACACAATATGTGATGTCATATATTTCTTAAAAAAAGACAAGGTTTCAAAAGAAAGTACAATACAATGTGTACCTACTACACTGCAGCGTGAGTTCTTGTATTGTCTCGAAGTGGAAGCAATTTTGGCGTGTTTTTTTTTATATTGAAGGTTAGCGGAGAAGCACTCGGCTCTCCTGATGATAGGCGACAACCTATAACAATAGATGTTACAGGTGCGTCGCTGTCCTAAAGCCGGATAAGAAGGCCTATTTTGCAAGTCTACCCTACTCTCCATACCGGAACATAAGTCATTACGGCGACAGGTATATAATCCCTAGTTAGAAAACTGATGCCGATTATGAGGTACCTGCACGAAGGGTCAGATTGGAAGCTAAATAAGTTGATGGTACATAGATTTTTGCTGTACTGCAATAGTTTATGGTACCTATTCTTGATTGGGAAGGCGCTTATTTTTTCACCATAATTACTTTGGAAATAGAGCACTTTTAAAAGTAGAATTAAACAAACGTATTAGGTATCTTTTTAAAAACCTCTACTTCTATACAGAACTTCTGAGCCTAAGGCAATAAATATAATACGTTTTTAGACTAACTGATTCAACCCCGTAAACTCCCTTTACCCAGCGCTATAGTGACTTCCTTTTTCCTCGTATTTATAACAGACTAATCAGATTATTTAATTTCAAACATAATACTGTCATATAAGATATAATTAAGCGAAGTGAAACTGCAAAAATCATCTCCGACTATTTCAATCTTTTTTTGAAAGATAGCAAATGTTTCAGAAATGGTCTCACATACATTTTATTATCTAACATTCTGCTAAGCCGCGTCTGATATTATGTTTCCAACTTAGCAATAACTCTTCTATATAAGCTGTAGCTAACCTATATACATACCTTCTTCTACAAACTAAAACTACGAAAAAATTTAAACGCTCGTTAAACAAGCGTTTTGCGACTTAACAGTTTCTTATATTGTATTCTCAACCAATAACACGTTCATATGTCATCCACGTGTATCATGTTAATGCCAGACTCGTCTAAATATTTTTTGTGGTAAGGTTGTTAACGTCTTTCTATAAAAAAAACTGAACTTAATTGGATTTTCAACGAATAACATGCCACCATGTCGCATGTTATTGGCTGAAAGTCAATTTAAGACAGTACTAGCTGCGCCCCGCGGTTTTACCCGCGTAAGTCCCAATCCCGCGGGAACTCCGGGATAAAAAGTAGCCTATATGTTATTCTGAGTCTTCAGCTACCTACATACCAAATTTCATCGTAATCGGCTTTGTAGTTTTTGCGTGAAAGAGTAACAAACATCCATACATCCATACATACCAACTTTCGCATTTATAATATTAATAGGCTTAGTTAAACAGGTGTCTAAAACTCTACTGTGGTGAGGCAACTAGAGTCTATTCTTCCTATTTCTATATTTCGCGCGATCATCAACTGCCCTAATATCCCTCATGCCCATTAAAATATGTTTATTTCACAACACCAGTATGGTACTACTATTTAAATTATGCACTTCGGCTTTACTCTTTTTACTTACTTTTATTTTTAAATTGGCTGACCTAATCTAAATTTAAGCGAAAGGTTAATTATGTAATAACAACTCTATATAGATATCTTTAAAATACATTCGGATTTTCAAAGCTTGACGAAGATAACCGAAGCGCATAATTTAAATAGTATCTACTACTGTACATTGTATAGGTACTACTCTCTGACAACATGCAGGCAGCGTTTCTTGGATTGACCTCATCAGTTTCTACTGGTCCATGTAGAAACATCATGAGCAATAAAACCACTTAATACATTTATTATTATTGAATTTATTTTTTCCGACAAATACATCTCGTCCATGTTATTATTTTATGAAATTTACATGACACTTGTATTTATACTTATATTTATAATTACTGTATATTTATAACTTCTTCTATATCCCTGATTTTTTTACAAAATGTAGCATGGTTATGAAAATGAAAAATAATAATTTATTTTATACTTTCGTTGTTCAAAACCAGTGCCTAATAAAATTTAAAAGTATAACGAAAGAATAACATTTCAAAGTCACTTATTTAAAAAAGGAACTTTTACTTTTTTCACCAGTTATATTTATTTCACAACCACATTTCTCATTAAAATAATAAAAACAAATGACTAATAATTGAGCAAAACGTTTTAAAGTGACGTTAAAACGTTATTCATAACAAAAAATTTAACATAGGTAGATACAATTTTAGAAATCGGATACCCAATCATAAAGCAAAATGCTGGCTCAAAACCAACTAAAGTATCAAGAAACGCGACTAATGGCAACACTGTCGTTTCACGTTTAAAATATGAGCGTAAATATATTAAGTTGTATTGGCACAGGTCGTGTAATACACTAATTTATAGATGTAATAATGACTAAAAATCTCCCACCCCTATCTGTATCTGTAATGTTCAAAATTAGGGTTTTTTAATAAAATATTTAAAGTTTGTTATATCGTTTGTCATAGAAAACAATTTAATTTTAGCTTAGCCTTGTTCTAAACAACAGAATTGTCTTCAAAGTCTATTAAATACTAAACTTGTTTAAACTAAACAAAATTTAATTACATACGGTTTTTTTTAAAAACCTTTCCTTTGCAGGAAACTACGAGAAAAAGACAATACTTTTCTTAGTGAATTGTGTTACCTTCGTGAATTGTGTTTCATAATAAGTTATGGATAAATTTAGGAGTGATTTGAATAATGTTTCTTGTCAAACCAGAATTTTAGGAACAGCTTTGTACAATTCTAGAAAATGCAACAAAGAAAATAATATATACAATTAAATTTAATAAAAAAATAATGTTAATTTTTTCTCAAAACTGAAGATTGAAAACTAAAAAAGGAGGCATACTGAAGTGAAATAATACAATTTTTAAATGTTAATATTTTAGTTTACTATATTACGTTTTAGTTTTTTTGAGCCAACAGAAATACCGTCACTGCAAAACTCATAATTAACACTTTTTGTAACTACCGTTTATGAAGTGATTGGGAATGCCCTTTAGCTATAAATTATCTTATTTCAATAATCTCATGATGTATAAAGTAAAATAAATCTTATAAAATTAATTATCTTTATAAGCTATCTAACATTAAATAAAATATGTTTTTAGTTTTTTTTTTTTATTTAAAACATTTCTTTTC
>NJDD01007652.1:70269-81653 GCA_002245505.1 Calephelis nemesis | reverse complement strand
TTTTTCTTTTAAATATGCAATTATAATATTTATTATTAATGATTACCAAGCAAGACTGGCAGTAAAACGGTACGGAACAACTCGTCTGGGTAACGCTATAATAAGTCTGTCATGTTCCGGTTTGGAAAATAGGGTAGCCGGTACACTTGCACGTTAGGTCTAACATCCGGACCGCGGGTCAGGGACGCACCTCTAACATATAAGGAGTCAGTCTCTTACCATCAGAAAAGACGTGTTCTTGTTTACAGTCTTACGTCATAACAAAAAATAAGACAACGCGATGATACTTAAACTATCTGCGTAATTCTTGATAAAACTTAGGGTTTTTTAAATATAATGTAATACTAGCTGACCCGACAGACGTTGTTCTGCTACTTTTTTTAACGTGATTATAGTAAAAAAATTGGGGTGAGTCACCCTTATCATTTAGGGATATGAAAAATAGATGTTGGCCGATTCTCAGACCTACTCAATATGCTCACAAAATTTTATGAGAATCGGTCAAGGCGTTTCGGAGGAGTACGGGAACGAACATTGTGACATGAGAATTTTATATATAAGAAGATAAATGTTCGAAAGCCATTGGCAAGGGTAACTCGTTAAAGATCAACCAGTACGACACTGAATTCAAGAGTTTTTCAATTGATTTTATTTGTCGAAGTACCTTCTCACACATCTGGCAGCGCACAGAGAGCTCCGGGTGCTCGTCGTCTCTGTGCAGGTGGAGCTCTTCCAGCGTCACGAAGACGCGGCCGCACGCCTCGCACACGTACACAGAACTCAGGCACAACTGCAAGCATCGGAACAGACACGAAATTGAGACAAACGAACTTTACATGTTATAGTTAAGGTGCTGCTACATCATGCACATTTCCACTGGTGAACGAGAAAACGACTTCATACACACACTAACAATAAAACTTTTATTTTAATGTTCGACGTACACAATAAGAACTTCGTCTTAAGGTAGCTAAGGTAGACCAGACAGTGGCTGCGGCATCATCGTCGCGCACAAGCAACGATGTGTTTGATGTGAAAGCGACTTGATATGTTCATCAAGGCGTTCTCTTGCCCAAAATTGATGTGCCAATTTGTGAACGTGGCTAATTTCTTTTCGCCAATCAGCCAGAGTAATAGATAGAATTGCTTTGTTAGTCTTTCTATCTCCTTTTCGGACTGGTTTACATTTCTGGCCGCGACTCTCTGTTTCATTAAGTTAAAACTGATTCAATTGGATTCGATTCGCTCTGGTACGGTGGAAGACGTTACACTTTGTGTTCATTGAATGAAACAAATGATCTAGGTGATATTCCTTTGGCGGCAGATTCTGCACTATCAATTAATGCAGTTCCTTGTTCGTCATTCTTGCCTCGTTACAATTTTGTTTTCTCTCAACCTATTTGCATCATTTCTTTGCGTGAGGTCATTGCAGGGTTTTACTCATTTGTTTACTGTGGTAAGGAGCGTTATCCATAGACACAATGCCATTTGGTACCACCATTTGGGAATAATTTTGTCATCCATTTCATCATGATCATTGCCTTGTTTGCATTACATTTAAAAAACAACTCTGCACGTTCGATAAATCCGTTATTTAAGCCTGCGTGTACACCGATCCAACACTGGCCAGGGCTATCATTCTTTCGAATACCTTTATCGAGTAAATTTTGTAAGCATTTATGGACAACCCACCACGGCCCTTCCAACCTTAACGGTTTTACGGGCCGAATCTTCGGGAAAATACAAGAGGCTCTGCCGCTTCTTTGGCTTCCCTCCTTGTGTAAATCTTCCCTCCCTACAAGTTGTTTTATAATAGCCTTGTCCCTATATGACGCTTACCCCCTGAAGGGGCGGTTTTTATCCATCTCCAATTGGGGTGAACAACACATCTCTCACCTAGGACTCACTTGGCTCCAGAAGCCATCTTCTACTAAACCAGGCGGCGAGAATTCCCTCGGCCTATTGTAGTTCGCCTGACTACTCCCCACGAGCCCCGCAAAAGTGGACCAGTCCCGTCTGCTTTATCGCGATGCCGTCTAACATCACAGCCGTTTCCTCCCGATACAAATCGCATTCCCCTAGCCCCAAGGCAAGGCCCAAGGCAGCCCCTATTTTCTTGCCTTTGGGGGATGCATTGTTTATTACAAATGAATGTGAAACTGATTTCGATATACGTACTACGAAAAAATACAATGAATGAATGAAAAAAATGAAAAGTTGTGTGGTCTAATATACTAAAAGTATACATGACGAATATAAACCCTTCAGGTTGTTTTTTTTTTTGTGCAGTGCAATAATATCGCATGAAATTTTCTATTTTAAAAATTATACTTGGGTAATGAAAACTATTTTTTTTACATGGCACGTGTAAGATTTTAAGTGATTTCAACTACAATATTTGCAACCCTTTCCTTTGCATGTGTGTGGTGTCTTGGCGTGTAGTAGCCTACAGTAAACTCCGCTCGCCTTACACACACATAGCAAAAAGTTGTTTTCACTTTTTGTCCGCATTTGTACGAGGCAGCCCCGTCTACGTTTTCTTATTAGTCTGAGTATTATGTTATGTAATTTCATAAACTTTAAAAACTCACCATACCACCATCAGGCATCACTATCTCCTGTAGCAGAACTTCACTAGAAAAACTGGCCTCCCCCCTCCCCGTCTCTCCGTCCAGTGGTTGACCCTATGGATAGAAACGTAGAAGTGAGTGATGACTTACGGCTAATGTTAATAATGTTTGTCTAACGATGGATTTCAAGCAATCGAGATAACTGCGTATCCGCCAGCCTATCCTATACCTAATTGTCATATTTATCCTGTCCACAGATATGTTATTGGCGAGCGATAACATAAAAATGGATCAAAATATTAATCTTGGACAGCAAGATTTGGATTAGGATTGATTATTAATATTGGCCGTTATTGAATACAATTATTTCAGTAATTCGACAACAAAAATAACTAGTGATGTGCTGGGTATCTGTGTTCGTCAATATCCGGGGAAAAAGAAAGATACGGATCCGTGTCCTTTTGGCGAAACTACTACGAACCTTTTCGTTATTAGGTGGGAGTGAAAAAATATAATATGCAAATTGTAAACAGTTTAACATTTCCTATAACAAAATAATTTCAGCGGATTTTAACAGCGTACTAAAAATAAAAAATCTTGATATGTTTGTTCTTATATTTATTAAAAGTAGGATTCCTTTAACCTGTGCCTGCGGATTTTTTTGTGAGTGGTCAGCGGACAAGCTCACAGATCTTCACATAGCCACCATAGATGTAGAAGTCTACCGGCTACCCTACCCTCTGGACCGGAATGTGACAAGAGTCGTTATGCCGACAAGAATAGATCACTACCTATTTTCTAGGTGAATCCCTACCCCGGCAAGTTGCTGTACCGCTAACAGCATTGTTCTTGTTGGAAATAACCTACACTTTGTGTTCGGCAGTGTGAGAGGCAGAGGGTTTATAGGCAAAAATATGTACACCTACAGACACTTGAAGCACGTTGCTGGGTTAAATATAGTTTCTAATACTGGAATAAATTGTTGAATATTATAAACTTGCATACAATAATTTAATCCATTTTTAAATAATATGGTTGTTTCCATGTAGGTGTGTATATTTCATTGGCTTTTTTTTAATTATCTAGATGACAAAGGTGCAAACGGATTTTCAAATGATAAGCAAAACACAAAACAAACACCGCCAAGGATGGTAGTGGTGTCTCACTAACGTGAAATTGGGTAGATTTCTTTAACATCTTCACGTATTTATATTATTGTGGACATATGATCAATTTATGTTTGAACGTCTTTCTACATAGATTGATAGACATGCATACTCTAAACACTTACATTTTCTAACTTTTCCACATTACTTCCGTTCTGTAGACATTTGTGAACTTCAAAATCATTCTTTGTGAGATATATTTTCTTACACCGTAAACAATTTGTAACCTTGACGTCTGAAAACAAAAACGTGTGAAATAACTAATCTTAATTTACTTTACTAAATATTTTTGTAAGAGAAAAAAGATATACCAGCAGCATGTGTTTTACAGCTGTGGACATTTGACAGCTGTGTACATTTCTACTGGCCACCTTATTTTTTTACGGCATTCGGTTGTGTTAATGTTATTCCATCTTAAAACATTACCAATTTAAAATAAATGTAGAATTTGAGTGTATGCTCTCACCTTTATGTTTCGCCATGTGCCGCTTAAACTCTTCTTTGCTTGGGCACACTTCCTTGCAGAGAATGCACGCTTGTTTCACAATTTGTTTAGTTTTTAGCAAACCTTTCTCTTTTAATTTTGTTATCATTGTCTGAAAACACAATGAGTGTATGTTCATAAATAAGTAAATCTGGAGAAACGAAATGTCAAAGTGAGCAAGCTTTATACTTGTTAATTAACCACAAAATACACAGAAATAACATAGATATCGGGGCTGACGGGTTGTCACACACGTGTTTCGATTCTAATTTCGATTTTTCGCGCTTTTCATTGTTTTTTGGCTTATTGAGTTCCCTAAATCTGTGTTGTGTTGTTTTCTGGTTACGGTAAGTTTTTTTTGTATCATAACTATGGCTAACATCCCACCTAAACCCTCGGATCCTTCTCTACAATGTCCTACACAAGAACAACGGATTTCCATTGAATCCATGGACACAGATGACTCAATTATATCAGAGTCTGGTTCTAAGCGTCGTGGCGATTCTGTAGATCGATCAATATATAAAAAAAGTCATCTCCAAATGCCTCAATACAGACAATTTATACGCATCGCTGTATGGAAGATAAAATACTCAAAAGAGGGTAAGGGACCCTTTATAGTACATGTTTTTAAAACGGAAGCCGATCCCTCATCTGGCACAGCTATTAATCCGGTAAAGTTCGGTCAGTTCTTGTATTCAAATAAAATTAAAAATATTTCACATGGTGTCAAAAAATTGGAAGAAGGTGCTAATAACTTTTTGTCTAAATCTGTTCTAGCTGATGCTGGTTACTCTGTATCCATACATTCATTTCATTTAACTCGTATGGGTGTTGTTAGAGATGTTCCTACAGATCTATCGATGGAAGAATTTGTGGCATCAGTGCAGCTCCTTCGGCTTGTGGGAACATATTAAAAGCTAGACGATTTAATAGAAAATCAATAATCGATAGTGTAGTAAACGGGATCCCTACAAAGGTTGTTGTTTTACATTTAGTGGACAATCTCTTCCCTCAAGAATTTTCTCATTCTACACCGCCCTTCCTGTTGAGCCCTATAATTTCTCCTCCATTCAGTGCAATAAATGCTGTATATTTGGCCATATCCAAACTCAATGCAGGTCAAAACCTCGTTGCTACCGTTGTTCCCAACCCCATACCGGTGATACTTGTTCTGTACGAGAAACTGAAGCTTCCTGCCTTTATTGCTCAGGCCGTCATTTTGCCTTTAACAAATCATGCTTTGAGCACTCTAGGCAGAGGGCAATTAAACTGACAATGACACAAGAGAATATCTCGTACATGGAAGCCGCATCTAGATTCCCAACTACTCAGAGATCCTATGCTGAAACCTCCAAAATCATGTTTTCTCAACCCCAGCCTTACTTCACTCCTTCTCGGTCTGTTCAACCTGCCAATAACCTTCAATGTCCCCCTCCACCTACTACTTCATACAAGAAAAAACTGTCCTTGTCCCACGAAGACCACTTCCTCCTCCCTCAAAAGGATACGACAGAGCAGCACATCAAGCCATTACTGGTAATGGTTTTATGCATACCTCTCCCAATGGTTGTGCTCTTGCGAAAGATAATGTTTCCCCTCCTTCCTTGGATTTCAATATTATTGAATTATTTCTGTCTACAGTTATTGATTACATCTCCAAGCAAGGAGACCATTTCTTACCGCCCAATGTTGCATCTCAACTCAGTCAACTGTATAGTTTACTATATCAACATCGACCAGATCCTTCAGTGGAATTGCAGAAGCATTCGTCATAAAAAACATGAAATTATTAACTTACTTAATTCACACAAACCTATCGCTTTTGCCATTGCGGAGACGTGGCTTATCCCGGGATCTCGTTTTTCCATTCCGGGATATGTTGCTCTCCGTGATGACAGAAGTGATGGAGGTGATGGAAGTGACATATGGAGGCTCGGCCCTCATTATTAAATCTTCTCACACTTACTCTCACCTACCCTTACCTGCCCCTTCAAGCAACTTTAATGCTATAGCTGCAAGGGTGGATGGTATCACAATAGTATCTTTTTATATTCCCTACCCTCATGTCTCAATAATTGCAGAGTTAAATTCTATCTTTTCTTGTTTATCTCCCCCCTTTCTTATTTTAGGAGACTTTGACTGCTCTCATCCCATCGGGTGGCAGTGGGCAAGAATCTTTTGCTCTGGAATTAGTTGATTTGTTAGATTCCTTAAATATTTGTGTTCTAAATTATGGATCCCCTACTCGCAGAACATCTCCAACTCAGTGCCCCAGCGCAGTTGACCTGTCCTTTTGCTCTCCTAATATGGCGTCCATTCTTTCATAGCGAACACTCAAAATTCATATGGTAGTGACTATCTCCCTATCATCATATCTAAACCCAAATCTAATATTACTCAACCACAACTTCCTCCTCTCCTTAAGTATAGGTTGGCTGGTGCTGATTGGAATTCATTTTCAAGAGCTTCAGAGCAGAATGTACCCCTCCTCCCTCCAATTCAGAATAATAACATCGATACAACTTATCATCAGTTTACCTTTGCTCTGATTACCGCAGATGATGCTCATATCCCAATTAAAAACATTAATAATGGTAGAATTTGTTCTCCTCCCTGGTGGGACTCTGAATGCACTGCCCTAGTCCGACAACGAAAACAAGCTGAACTTCTGTATTGCTCTTCTATGACATTAGAAAACTTTTTATCCTACAAGCACATCAACGCAAAGTTTAAGCGTTTGTGCTCTAAAAAGAAAAAGCAAGGATGGGTCAAATTTTGTGAAAGTCTGTCCCCACAAAGTCCTGCCACAACAATTTGGCAGAACATCAGAAAATTTAGAGGCACATTTTCTAATTCTGCTACTACTTCTAATGATATATCTCAGTGTATGGAACAGTTTACTAATAACCTAGCTCCCCCATCAATTCCCTATTTTCTTGACCTTCCCTCAACATATAATAGTCTTAGTTCCACTCACATTTTAGATTCCTCCCTTACATCTTCAGAAATGAATATAGTGCTGAACCACCTAAAGGACTCCTCCCCAAGATATGACGGTATTCCTTATTCTTTTTTAAAGAATGCTGGTCATTACACCAAGGATTATTTTCTCCAACTAGTCAATAAAATCTTTGAATCAAGAATATTTCCAAAAGACTGGAAACTCTATTTAATTATCCCCATATTAAAACCTAAAAAGGACCCTTTGCTGTCGAAATCTTACAGACCTATAGCCCTTGCCTCGACACTATCAAAGATCACTGAACACCTAGTAAAAACCGACTAGAGTGGTTCATTGAAAGCAAGAACATTTTACCTAATAGCCAGTTCGGTTTTCGGAAGAGACTATGCAAAATAGATAATCTTTCCATATTGACTTCTGATATTAGGCTATTATTTTCTAAAAATGAATACCTAGCTGCGGTTTTTTTAGATGTTACGTCAGCATATGACAACGTCCTACTTCCCCTACTCAGGCAGAAGATGCTCCATCTGAGTATTCCCCGAAGTTGGTTCACTTCATATGCAATCTCTTCATGGAACATTCAATTATAGCTACCAAATAACTACCTCTACTGCCCGTTTGATATACAAAGGCCTCCCACAGGGATCTATGCTCAGTCCCCTGTTACACAATATATACTCTCATAATTTAGATACAGTTGTTACCAGTTTCTGTTCTATTCTCCAATATGCTGATGACATATGTCTATATGCTTCCGACAAATCTCTAGCTAATGTCTCCGCCAAACTTAACACTGCTATAAATTATCTTCAGGACTGGCTAAACTCTCATGGATTACATATATCTCCTGTTAAAAGTAAAGTTGTCGTTTTTTTCTAGAAAAAGATCTATCCCTCCAATTAGCATTCTAATAATCAACTTGTTGAGGTCCAAACCAAAGCAAAATTCCTGGGCATGATATTTGACTCAAAAATGTCTGGTTTACATCATTTGAACTACTCTATTGATAAATGTAAGAGGGGCATCAACTTACTCCGATCCCTTGCGGGGGTTTGGTGGGGTGCTCACCCGTACACACTGAAATTAGTCTACAATGCTATTATTCGTAGCATTTTAGACTAAGGTTGCTTTTTAATCGAACCTTGCAACAAAACCCCTCTATCAAAACTGGACAAAATTCAATATAAATGTTTGAGAATCATAATAGGGGCTATGAAATCTACACCCACTAATGCCCTCCAGGTGGAGTGCGGTGATCCTCCTCTCAATTTACGAAGGCAGTTCCTAGTAGATAGATTTGTTTATAGAATTTCCCAATTGTCTTCCCATCCTCTTTTGCAAAAACTATCAGCATTATCCTCTCTCATTGAGTCGTCTGCCTACTGGTCTCACAAACAACCTCCTCGATTTATAAAAAGTTTCAGGAAACTGTCACAGATATCCCAACCCTTACGTCAAGCTTCCAAATTACCATTATTTGACACAGAGTTCAATTCACTCCTATATCAACCAAACATACACTTAAATATTGGCATTCATAAGGAATCTTTAAATGCAAACAGCTTATTTAACGATTTTGTTAATAAAAAGTACCCAGATTGCCTTCTGGTTTACACCGATGCCTCTAAAAAAACCCTAGTGACATGGTTGGAGCAGCTGTCTGGATACCTAAATTTCGTGTTGCTTTATCCTATAAATGCCCTCCCATTTCATCTGTTTATACAGCGAAAAGCCTAGCTATACTTGAAGCTATTAAGTACGTTGAATCCCACAAGCTTACAAGCCACAATAAGTCAATAATATTTTCTGACTCACTTAGTTGTTTACAAGCTATTTCAAATAATAATTTCTATTCTAGATCTAAACTAAGTATCATTTTTCAAATTAAAGACATTTTGTACCAATGCTCTACTAATAATATTCAGGTAGTGTTGGCTTGGATACCTAGTCATGTAGGGATTAAAGATAACGAGGTAGTAGATGGGCTGGCTAAAGAATCTGTGGACATTGGCTGTCTAGACCAATTCTATGGACACCCCCTTGACCTTTCTTCGATAGCTAGACATGATCTTCTTCAGGACTGGGGTACAAACTGGGCCCAGTCTAGCCTAATAAAAGGGAATCTTTATGCAACCATTCAGCCTTGCATTCAGGAAAAACCATGGTTTCATCAGATTCGATCCATGAATAAAACTTCAACATCTGTTGTCAGTAGAATAAGGCTTGGTCTCGTTTGTACCCCGGTTTTTGTCCATAAAATACATGTTCGAGATTCTCCTATCTGCGAGTGTCGACAGGAGGAAAGTACAGTTGATCACATTTTATTTAATTGCTCCAAATTCCCCACATCCTTGTACGATATCCTTCCAAGTAATTTTCCTAAACCACTTAACTATAAATGTTTACTACTCTCAAGTAATCACAAAATTTTGAAGTATATAAAATCTAACAAAATCAAATTATAAAAAAAAAATATTGACCCATATGTGTGCCTGTCCTTTGTAATGTTTGGTGCTGGCATATATATAGTGTGTGTTTCTTTTTAGGTAGCTCAATATCTTCAGATAAAGTAAAATATTTACGGTGTGGTGGTCCCATACTTGACATTGGCTAAATAAGTCGTGAAAAACGATTGAAAGCCATATAAACAAAAGAAGAAAAACATAGATACTGGGACAGTTACGCAAGGTATGCTCGTCACATAGATGATGATAGATGTATAGATTATAATAAATTAAATCGAAATGAAATTATAGAAGTCTTTTTTTCCATCGCCCAAAAGAATCCCTTAGTAAGCGGAATAAAAAGGAGCCTTTTACCGTCCATAACATTAGAGTATCAGCCAGCCAAATTTAGACACCATGGCCATGGGTTAAGTAGGTTCAGCATGAATCGCGGCCCGAAAACAGACAAAAATAAGAAAGTTTTCAAAATCTGTTCTGCTTCGTATTTTAAGTGCCTTAACTCTATTTTTTAACCGACTCCGAAAGCAAAAGGAGAAGGTTCTCAATTCGACTGTACGTTTTTTTATTGTTTGTTACGAGATTACTCCGTCAAAAGCCAACCGATTTTGATGGTTCAGTTTTAGAATGATAGTTCATGATTCCGAGGTGGTCTCATATTAATTTTATCAGGATCCAACTAGACGTCAAAATAATTTTAAAAAATGAGCAACAGAAAGTCCAATTTAAAAACTACTAGAAGGATATTGATAAAATTCAAATGGGACCAGTTTGGAGCAATTTGCTATCTTTCGAAAAAATAATTATCAAATTCACAAGTCGCCTCTGTGGTCGAGCGGTCCGGGTGTTGGAATTGACTGCATGAGGTCTCGGGTTCGAATCCCGGGTCGGCCAACAAAAAGACAATTGGATTTTTCCAATTTTCTAATAAAAAAAAATGTTGGTCGGGATTGGAAACGTGCCCGGTTGGCGATAGGCTTGCCACCTATCACATTATGGGACTTAGTATCTTCGGCTAGTCGTGGGTGCCCTGGTTGTGCCTCTGCCTACCTCTTCGGGGATATGGGCGTGAAGATACTTTTTTTTTTAATTATCAAATCGTGACGTAGTTCCAAATGAAATGGTTGAAGTCGGCTTTTGTAGTTTTACTGCGTTTTCTGTCCATTAAGATTTATTATTTTAAATATCTTCAATACACAGAATTTACTCTTCTACAGTTTTTTAGCATGTTTAAGTTAAAATGACATCTTTAGTTTCTACACCCAAATCTAATGGTTCAACTGAATGCATTCTAAGTCCACCATGTACAATGTAGAAAGTAAGCAGAACAATTGAGTACACCAAAATTACCAGTTAGTTAACCGTGTACTCATATTGTTTTATCATTGTACGTTTGTATTTAAACTAAAACGAAAATGTATTTTTTCATTTTTTGGTTGGTTTTTATAGTGGGATTTGGATACAAATGTTAAATAGTTCTCCAATAATCTTACATTTTTTATGGCACGAGGATTGAGTTAACCAATAATTAAATATACATCGATGGGCAGCGAGACAGCCAACAAGCACACAACTCTTCTGATGGTAAGAGACAGCCGTAGCCCATAGACACCATAGATGTTATAGGTGCATCACTGTACTGTGGCTGGGGAGTTAGGCTTTATGTGCAAGTCTACCAGCTACCCTATATCGCACCCTCAGTAATATAAGGGCACTATCCAAAAAACTACTTTT
>NJDD01007652.1:48672-62734 GCA_002245505.1 Calephelis nemesis | reverse complement strand
GTGACTTCAATTGTCAAATTGGTGAAAGCCAACGGGACGAGGATGCAATTATAGGGCCCTATACGTAATGCTCAAAACCTAGAAGCAGGAACGGAAAAATGTTCATGGACTTTGCAATGGAAAATAACTTGACCATATTAAACACCAACTTCAAGAAAAAGAAAAAACAGAATGTGGACCTGGTTGTCACCTGATGGAAAATCAAAAAACCAAATTGATTTTATACTGACCAATAAACATAAATTCTTCTCAAGCATTAATGTCATCAATAACCTAAATTTTAGCACCAACCACCGCATGATCAGGGCTGAATTAAACTCATCCCAGCCCAAGAACCCCAGACCCAAAACAAGTCTTATGAATATAAAACTTAACAACCGATTGATTGATTGAAATAGCCGACTCACTAACCTCGAAACTCAAAGACTACAAAAATGAAACACACAAGAGAAATACAATTGGTTGGAAAATAAAATTATAACCATTACTACAGAGCATAGCAAAAAGAAAGGGAAACTAAACAACAGGATGACAGAAAAAATCGTCAACCTCCTTAACCAAAGAGCAGTTCTAATAAGCGCGAAAAATACACTGTAAGTGTACACACCGACTTCAATTGCTACATAAAAAATAAGAAATTGTGTAGGTATTAGGTATAATATTAGTTAGGTATTAGAAGAGTATCAATTAAGGTAGGTAAGTAATTAAAATAAGTGTTTATTCATAGGTTAGTTTCGTCGATATCTTTTGTTGTGGTCTTGTAAATATTTTTGGGTAGGATATAGTTTGTACACATAATATTATAACAAATTATTTCATCCTTTTTAGTTCTAGAGAGTTTTTGAAGGCGGTTTTCTTTTTTGTTTAAAACTAATTTTATTTCTTGCTTTTTAGTTGTACCTACAATTACAATATACTAATTAGGTTCGTGGATAAAGCAGGTTTTAGGTAAATAATGGGGAGGCCATCTGTACATGCATGCATACATCTGTAAATTAGTCGAAAGAGACTGTAGAACAACGACAACATCGGTTGTCTCTTATTAATGACAGGCTATCGAATGAAACGCCTGAGCAGCGTCAAAATCGATTGTCTCTTATTTACTACTGACTCCAAGCTCTTGACGAAACCCCACGATGAACGAGCCTTAGCAGAAATGCTACGATTAAGAAATCTTATTTCCGTTGAAGAAGAAATCCAATACTCGTTCATCGTTGGGTATATTTATGTATGTTTAAGTTTTGACTCTGCACAGAGAGAGCACTACTTGGATTATACTACAATTTAAGCACTAGTAACATTTTTCAAAGTCAATAGAAACCCTAAGCTTGCCCATTTTTTTAAATAGTTTCCTCGATTTCTCCAGAGTGTCTTCATCAGATCCTGACTTCCTTGCCATGACACTACGCTTTCAAACAAAAAAGAATTATCCAAATCAGACCAGCCGTTATAGAGTAATCGCTGAAAATGTCCTTCAGTTGGGACGCTCTCCATCATCAGCTCATCATCATAAAATTACAATTTGTATACGTAAAATCCCTCTCATTTGATAAAAAGTCAAGAAAAACTTTGTGCTTCCATACATTTTTTCAGGAATGCCCTCGATTTCACCAGGATGCCATCATCAGATCCTGACTTCCTTACCATGAGACTACCTGTGAGGTACACCTTTCCAAACAAAAAAAGAACTGTCCAAATCAGACCAGCCGTTTAAGAGTAATCTCTGAAAATGTCCTTCAGTAGGGATGCTCTCCATCATCAACTCATCATCATAAAAATACGATTTTTATAGGTAAAATCCCTCTCAATTGACAAAAAGTCAACAAAACTCTGTGCTTCCATACATTTTTTCAGGAATGCCCTCGATTTCACCAGGATACCATCATCAGATCCTGAGTTCCTCCCTATGGGACCACCTATGGAGCTTACTCTTACAAATAAAAAAAGAATTTTGCAAATTAGTCCAGCCGTTTAGGAATGATCGCTGAACATACATAAAAAAAATAGAAAAATATCGCTACGAATTGATAACCTCCTCCTTTTTTTGAATTCGGTTAAAAAGGGCGTGACTCAGGGTGGGGGTCACCTTTCACCAACACTCTTTACGGCCGTATTAGAAATGATCTTTAGGAATTTGGAATGGAGAGACACTGGCATAACTATTAATGACCGCACGCTAACGCATCTACAATTTGCTGATGATATCGTATTATTTGCAAAAACACCAGCTGGTCTAACTAACTAAGATGATAACTGATCTCGGAATCTCGGATCTCGGATCTTGCATCGGAAAGTGCAAAGGTTGGATTGAAGCTAAACCCACAAAAACTAAAATCATGACCAATGGCAACAAAGAACCTGTAATAGTGGAACAGAACCAAATCTCCTATGTTAAAGAATACATATACCTCGGTCAACTGATGTCTCCAGATGACAACGAAAACAAAAAAGTCGAAAGAAGAGTTGCGAACAGCTGGAAAAAATATTGGAGCCTAAAAGAAATAATTAAATACAAGACCCTACACAATTCAACGAAAAGCAAATTATCTGACACATGCATCCTGCCAGTGCTGGCATACGGAAGCGAACAATAATAATAATAATACTGGCATGTCTGAAAAGAGGCTATAGAATAGTGATTTGGAGTAAGCTAAGTAGGTGCTTGCAATTGGCACTCAATACTCGATAGGTACAGAGCCTACTGCAGAGACTTGGTGAAAATTTGTATATATATGTTTACGATTATAGCAATAAAATCTGTAAATTACCTGTATGCACAACAACAAAGTAGAAATAGAAATTGAGTATTGTAAGCTTATTTAATATTGTAAGTTAAATTACGAAATGTTGTAAATTTACACTCCCTTACATTTTTTTGCATTTCATATCAAAAGGCAAATAGGAGTTATATCCCCGCTATGGAGAGTGACGATTCTGTAACATCTATGAGGTCTACAAGTCATGGTTGCCTCTTACCAGTAGAACCATAAGCTCGTTTGTTTGTTTAATTTAAAAAAATATATAAAAAAACATCATAACTCAAGTTATAAATTATAATATCATTATCATTCAGTAAAATTTTACAATTTCACTGCAATTGTATTTTAATTTAGCAGCCGATTTGTAATCATTCATTTTGCAAAACAATTTTATTTTTATCAAATTTTCTAACAATGTAGTAAAACTTTGCACAAGAGGTGTGACAGGTGACTACCACCATTATCATCTTTTCTATATAGTTATAGTCAGGATCGTGAGGTCTGGCACTCGATACTCTCTGCCTACCCCGTAAGGGACTTGGCGTGAAGATATGTATGTATGTATGTATGTTATATAGTTATTTAAAAACATGTTTTTTTTTACCTTTTTTTGAATCACACTAAAACACTTATTTTCAGGACAAGGGATGAATTGTGTGTCATGAACATATCAAATATTTTTCATCCAGCAACTTATAACATGTTTTGTTAAGGTTTATTATATCACTAAAACAGTGATATTATATAGTGCTGATGTTATTCTTCTGTTAAGGACATTTTCTACCATCAAGTAGCCCTTGTTTTCTTTCAAATTTTATTTAACAAACTATGACATATTGGATAGCAATAAATTTTATCAATGCACCATTAACCAAAGAGATTTTGAGAGTGTCTTTATGAGACATTTATTATTATTACCAGCCATGATCAGCTAAGCTATCAGGTGAACTATCACAAATTAGACACACAGTGAAGTATGTTACATGTCATAACTGAGATATGTGTATGTTAACAACCGTTTTAATGTTAATAAGGTGAACTGTACAAAAACAAACTTTACATTAATTACTGGAACATGTTTGATGTGCTGGCTCTTCTCAGACTTGACGAGGCCACGTAAGGTCACATCTGACTCTTGTGATTGGTTCTTAAAATCATAGGCCTGGGTGGCCTTTTCTTTACAAATGCAGCAGACTGTAGTTGGTAATCCATCGCCTTCTTCTATCTAAACAAAAATACATTAATGTGTTGTTTAAGATTCCACACATTTCAATTTTGACACTATTTATTTAGCAAATTGTCTGGGCGTGGATTCACCGCCTTACCCATCTCGGCTGCCATAATGTCAATGTCATGCTCTGGTCTAGTGATAGGTTAGTGGCAAACTTCCAGTCACAGGATATTGTATTGTTATAACATCTACTGTATAGGTCATTGTAATAAAAAGAAGTAAACCACTTACTTAATAACTTAGAGGAAGCATGTGGCAGTTTGATTGTCACATCCTATTTTATGCACTATACATGAATTGCAAATCACATAATATTGCAAGCAACATTTTAAGTGGCTTTGCACACAAATTTGATTTATTTTATATAAAATTGTACTTCGCACTGCATTAAGAATTTCAGAAAATTCCACAAATTTAATTTAAATTTTGCACAAAACTTAACACAAACAAAAAAAAATAAGTTTAATAAGATAATAATTATCTAACCTTAATATCTTATCTTAACTATACATTTTCTCTTATTAAGCATCATATAGTGAACATGTTTACAAATATCAATTTTAAATGAACAAATTAAATAATAATTTTCTATTGAGAACTGTATTTCTGAATGAGTTCTGTGGGTTATTTCAATAAACATTTTTATGTGCATTTGTTGTGATGAATAAAGAATTTTCTAATCAACTCATAACATGAAACAGCTGTTAAAGTAATATACTATTATTTGGATTGAACATATTTTGATAAAATTTCAAAATTCACTGTCTTAAACAAATCTGACAATAGTTATAATATAAAAATAGGCATTTTATTGATAGTTGCTTTTACAATACAACATACTTGCAGTATGGCAAAGGACAAAAAACTATTTGAAATGAGTGCACTATTTAAAATTGTTTTTAAATAGATTAAATGTAAGCAACCTATATCTTTATATTAAATAATCAGCTTTTTGAAATCTGTTTAATTTACCAAAGGAAAATGATGTCACCTATTATTCGAAAGGACAAGGTTTGACCAAACTTAGTGTAAAAAGCTTAACACCAAAATTATATAACATATATATTTATACATATAAAAGAAAATCGTGTTTGGTACACATTTTGTAACTTAGGAATGGCTAAACCAATTTGCTGCAAATTGTAAAATTGTAGGGTAGGTAGCTAAAGAACCAGGAACAGGACATAGTATACCTTTTACCCAATTTGACTGTAAGGAAACTACGAAAAACTTAACTTTATTTTTTTCATATAAACAGATTGGGTGGAACAAAGTTCGCCAGAACAGCCAGAATAAAATATAAGTAAGATGACTACATTTCAGAGATCTGCATTGGCCATATCAATAACAGTTGTATCTTGTCACGAAAAGTACTTCTGCTTGCTTGGTATCAT
The DNA here is from genome assembly GCA_002245505.1 of Calephelis nemesis. Classification (NCBI taxonomy): domain Eukaryota; kingdom Metazoa; phylum Arthropoda; class Insecta; order Lepidoptera; family Riodinidae; genus Calephelis; species Calephelis nemesis. Next base: position 57,350 of record NJDD01007652.1, on the reverse strand, counting down.
AAAGCAGAAACTAACTAAGTTATTAAAGAATAGGTATAACTATATGAAAAAATGGTATTGCTGTTTAAAAATGCATTTAACAAACTAGAGATTTCATCTCGATTTAAGGACGATGTTTGTTCGTTATTATAGCACAGAAGATCATAAAATAAAAACTTTGTACATTACAGGTATTATTGGACGACCGGGAAATACTAAATATTTAATGTGGACATTTTAAAATTCGCCAAGCAAGACATATATAGTGCAAATAAATTTTAATATAAAAGAATTACTCTGTTACTTGGGTCGAAAGGTGTTCTTACACCTACCTTAACTCCAGTCACAGCATTAATAACATTTTCTAGCGTTACATTTCCGACATATATTTCGAACACTGATAGAAGTTCCAATTCTTTTGACAAGCATGTCCTGCACACATTTTCTATTTTTATTTCATCTTGAGCCATTTTGTCATGCTCACATTATGAGCTCATGCCACTATAAATTAACAAACACAAATTTTTGAATACAATGAATCAAAATAAAAGTCCCCTTAAATCAAACCATGAACCAGTAACCACGAATGCCAACGAAACGTCAAAGTAATGATGACTGATGTAAGCAGTGTTCCACACTCTCCGATTTTTTTCTCCCTAATTCTGAAATAAAAAAAAACCTAAAATTCCCGTAATCTCTTGAAAATTCCCATAGACAAATATTATAATCAATATTTAATATAATCATTATTAAAAAAAAATTACTTAATAGATAAACATAATTTAATAAATAATAATTAAATAATATACATATAGGCATAGATTGGATTAGTCAGTAAAACTTATTGATTGACATATTATATATAAATTTTTGTTATTGTATGATCCTGTCTAGTAAGTCTAATAAATCTTGCAGTCTTTTGAAACAAATGTACCTAGTGTGTTTATTTCAAAATATTATGGTGACGCATCAAATCTGCCTATGTAACTTTTGTCTTCAGTGTTATGCAGGGCACGTCCACTGCATACCCCGCAGTTACATTGCGTTATAGAAGTGCTAGTTTTTTTACGATATTGAAAGGCAAACAAGCAGACGGATTTCCAGATGGTAAGAAATTTACGCCGCCTAGAGACACAAAAAGTGGTAATGTGTCCGGGATGTTAGGCCTAGAGCAAAGATAGGTTTGTCAGTTACCTTACTGTCCGAACCGGAACACGAACACTTTTTCAGAAGTAGTTTTAGAAGAGTGAAAAAAATGCTTATTTATAACTAGAGTCTAGTGTTTGTACAAATCCTCTAGGTAAAATAGACTATTTGCCATCTTACCTAGTAGCTGAAACGCAAACTTTGCCTATTTCGTGAAATACGAACCTGTACAAATGAAAATAAATTAAATAATAATTGAATCTATACTTGCTATCGTCGGTACTTAGTGGAATTCCATTGTATACACACTTTTTTTGTAATAAAAAAACTTGTACTCGTCCACTATTCATTTTATTCAACACTTTAACCTACTCTTCAGCCAACCGGTTTCACTTTTTACAGCATCATCAGGCCTCTGAAACTAAATTCTTTTTATCCTTAGATGTTGTAAAAGTGTGTAAATAATAATTAAAATAAAACTTATTTTTTCTTTTTCTTATTCCATAGACACGATAGAACAAAAACAGGTCGACTGACATTTTTTAATTTACAGAAAGAATTGCAAAGTTTTTAAAGAGTTACTAAATACTTAGTTAAAAAAAAGTAAGTATCTTCAAGCCCGTATCTCCAAAGAGATGGGCAGAGGCAGGGCATCCACGACTAGCCGAAGACACAAAAATCTCACAATGTGACAGATGGCAAGCCTATCGCCAACTAAGCACATATGCAATGTCGAAAAACATTTATTTCTTATTTTTAGAAGATTTGAAAAATCAAATTTTTGACCTTTTGATTGACCTCATGCAGTAAAGTTCAACGCCTGGACTGCTACACCACAGAGACGATAACTTTACATTTAGTAACTACTTAAATATGCCATGATAAATTTTGTCGATACATAGACACAAACTATGAACATCTATGATTATCACACAAAGGCTGTAGTAGTAATTGTGTAAGCAAAATCTTACCTACTACTTAGAATACTACCCTTACCTATTGTAACAAATTGATGCTGCCGTCGCAACCCTGATTCAGATTCTTTTGCTGGAGCCTCTCGTTCCTGTTAACTTACGTATTTAATCCCACTGAGTACAGCATAATACTTCTATATAACATCTCATTGAAATATCTACATATTACACAAATTTGTCTTAGCTCGAAGTATGAAAAGAAAAGTATTAGTCTACAACCATACACAAAAAATTAAGTTATCAAAATTTGGACCAGAACCTCTAAGATTTATGTTTGTTGTTCATCGTACAAACGGCTTTGCTTTGTCTATGCCTACTTGTCGAGCATCCAAACCAATCCAAAATAATTTCAAAAGATGAGCAGGTTACAAATGTAGGTAATTACTAACCAGTTCACTGGAGTGCTATGCAGAAACTTGACCAGATCCACAGCCTTACTATTCCTGCAGCCACGTCATTAACATTCTGGTCCGAAAGTTAGAGCAGGCGGTAAACTTGCACGATAAGCCTAATATCCCGGCCACAAGACAGCGACGCACTTATTACTTCTAAGGTAAGGTAAGGTGATAATGCTGTCATAAGCCAAACAGGTAGACTATTTACATCCTACTACATAGTTAGTAGTTTTTGAATTATACTTAACAATGCGGACATTTCCTATTATGACCATGTCCTGTCTTTCTAAAAAACGAATCATCAAAATCGGTTGGCTATTGGCCGAGTAATCGCGTAACATCCAAAAAATATTAAAAAACAGTCTAATTAAGAACTTGATTTTTTGAAGTCGGTTAAAAAGTTTTACTTTATAAAATGAAAAAAACATCAACATAGCGAGATTTGAACCTGCAACCGCTACGCCATTTACGACTTTGGCAATGTGCAGAAATACAGTATTAAGGACTAAGTACCTATTTGTAGTTCCACAATTTTCACACTTACATGTGTGTGCGTAATCTCTGTTCACGTTTCATGTATTGCCTGTAATGAATGTTAGTGTCAAAGCAATTTATTTGTACAGGGTTTTCTCAAAATAATGTGTGCTGATTGGCTTAAATGTGTTTCATTTGTCTTATGAAACAACTAGAAACCTCTGTGGTTTAGCGGTTCAGTTGTTGGACTTGTCTGCATGAGGTCCCGGGTTCGAATCCCGGGTCGACCAACAAAAAAAATTGTTTTTTTCCAATTTTCTAATAAAAAAAATGTTGCTCGGGATAGGATATGTGCCCGGTTGGCGATAGGCTTGCCACCTATCACATTGTGGGACTTAGTATCTATTGCTAGTCGTGGGTGCCCTGGTTGTGCCTCTATCTCTCTCGGGGGATATGGGCGTGTAGATACTTTTTTTTAGAAAAGCGACGAATGCGCATGAAATTGGTTTATTTGTCGTTTAAAACACTGAAATAAATAAAAAACGTAAAATATGCCAGAATAGCGCCAATACAAATTTCCTGTTTTTTCTAGATTTGACAAATATCACTAAATAGTTTAAGAATATTGTTATCATAAACCAAGAATTCAATAAATCCAGTGAAAAAACCAATAGGGTGGCAACGCTGTGATTACAGAGTAGGTGGTACAGACTACAGCACGGTTCCCAACTTAGGAGTTTTCCCCCAGATTTAGGGGATAAAAAATTGGAATGGGTTTTTTTTGGAGGTACATATTTTAAGGGGTATTAGGGATTTTTTTTAATTCGATTATTTTTATATATTTTTTTATTTATCAGAAAGAATATACAAGGCGTTGATTGTACCGATAATGCTAATAATCTTATTTATTTTTAACACAGAGGTTTAGTGACATCTGGTATGAATGCTCGTTACTAAAAATGTGTTTAAATAAGATATAAATATAAAATAGTGGTGCCGATTTTGTTGTGTCACCGCTAAAGCTAAACTAACTTAAAAATTAAATTATGTTTCTTTATCAAGTAATTATTTTTTTATTAATGATTATAATAAATATTAATTATAGTATTTGTCTACGGGAAAATCCAAGAGACTACGGGTTTTTTATTTCAGCATTGGGGAGAAAAAATTCTGAGAGTTGGGAACACTAGACTGCAGTTCAATTTGTTTGAAGTACCTATGTACTGATAGGTAGACTTCATACTTGATAGATAGATACCAAGATACGTAGTATCTCTAAGTAGTCTGTGATAGATAGTAACTACTAACTGTGATAGTAACTTTTCGTTATTTGTAAGAGTGGTTTATCGTATTACTCTGACCTACAGAATATCTGGTAAGTGATTATTTTAAAATTGCTTTAAATTCTATAAATGCTTTTTATACATATACCTAATTGAATTATGATGTTAAAATAATGTATGTAGCTAATTTGATCCAAAACATTAGAAAGTAAACATATCTGTTACTAAAACTGTACCGCTAAATAAATCGATATTTTTATCGAACTCATCACTGGTAGAGTTAAAAATCTGACGATAATGGTTTGAAGATAGCATAGTTATATATTTAATTGTTTTTAACGATTTATCTAACATAAAAATAAGACATTATAAGTTTATGTAGTGCAGTGCTTTTTTAACTTGCGTTAAAAAAGTATTTGAGAAATATTAATATGGAAGAAACGCCAATAAATACATCTAAAAATAGAATTAATGGCTATGAAATCACGCCATCGCACTTTAGACAAGGTCTTCATGTAGGTATAGCTGTTTGTAGGTTAAAATTGATTAGCTTAACTTAATTATGTTCCAAACGCGACGTTCCGCTGTAAATGCAGTACGACTTGAATAACTTTGTGACACTATATTTGAAATAAAATATTTTAGTATTATGAATCTAGCCATGTATTTTTTTATTTACTGTTATTCAGATAAGTAACTAAATTAAATGTTTATGTGTTTATTTTATTACTTATATTAATTTAACAGTCTTGACCACAGATTTTAAAAAGCTGTTGTAAAATATTCAAAAAAAATGGTTTGTATTAAATAAATAGACCATAATGCTCCAAAGTATCACACTCGATCAAAGAGTATAATAATATACCTATACAGGAAGACTCGATTGTAAAGTCACTTTAGATCATGAAGTGTAAACACTGATTCAAAATGAATCAATGACAATCAACCTGTAATATGTAACTTGTACCATAAAATTAATAAAAAATAGGCCCTAACCTATTGTCTTATTTAAATATTATATTGTATTATAAAGTTGTAAGCATTTACAAGGAAGTTTTGACCTTTCTGATCTCTGCAGAGAAAAAGTTTTATGACTAAATACTCCTAGCCCTGAAGATAACAACAGTTAAGGAGGAGTTAAAACTAATACTGCAGAAATATAAAACTCTGCTGGAAAACCACCCAAATGATTTGGCTACTACGTTGGCAACCATCTCCTACACTAAAGGACTGAAGCGACACGATATAATTGGTGACAGATTGTGAAGGATGAGGTGTCTCCTGCTGAGGAGCTCCTTGCAATTTAATAAATTACATAGAACTAATCTGTTTATAGTTTGGAACTGATTGCAGATAAACACAAACAAAAAAAAAATCTCCTTGCATCAACATGTTGATTGTAGGCAAATTAGCTCTGCTTATATTTTCATTTTCCTTGACCTAATATTTGACAAGACTTAAAAAAGCAAACTTTATTCCAAAATTTGAGACACCACCAGCACATCTCATTGTATCACGAGATTAATGTTCAGCTGAGGATTATTTTATATTGTAGTTTTGTTTATAAAAATGTTAATAAATCTCACTAAAAATAATAAAATAAATGGTTGTTTTGTGATCTTTAATTCAAATTTCGTTATACGGCTGTAAATTTTTAATCCCTGATGTAAAACAAGGGGTGTTATAAGTTTGACATGTCTGTGTGTGACTGAATGTGTGTGTGTATGTCTGTGGCAATATAGTTTTTCATATGGACTGATTTTTTGCTTGAAAGGAGACATGATCATGATGGTTCTTAGCTAAACATTGTTTTTAGAGATTTGCCCAGGCATTCAATCTGATCTTCTTATTTGCAGCTTGTAAGAAAACATCTGAATGGATGTTAGACACACTATTGTATTTGATAAATATGATTGTTGGATAAAGCTTGCTATAGTTTATAAACATCTTTTTTAACTGTTTACTTCTTTGCCTAAACAAATGTCAACTATATATATATAAAAATCAATGCCACTTTTCGTTATAATTTTATAACTCAAGAATGGGCTCACCTATCCAAACCAAATGTTGAGGCTTTGTTCGAACTATTTAGTAGATTTTTTATGTGAAGTTCCCATAAAATCGGAGATCGGTTTTGTTAATGGGTATTTTTCTATCAAATTGACACTTTTTTAGATGGGGATTGTGCTGTCATATTCAAACTTTTTCCAGTTGTTTTTTTCTTTATTTTTTTGTTGTGCTATGTCATTCATGCGGTCATTTCTTTTGGGACGTGCTTTGTTAAAGCATGTTGGTATATAGCAAGCAATTAATATAATATATTTTTTGTTTGAATAAATGAACTTGACGTTCTAATATATTTTTTTAATATTTCAGTTTATACGTAGCGAAGCACGTACCGGGCCGCTAGTAATAAACAAATGTTTTGGTTAATGAGGACTTTGTTTTGCCATTTCTTCTTCTTACTAGCAAAAAAAACGGTGGCAAATCTGGGTAGAAAGATTTATTCCGGTAGTCGAAAAGTTTGTTTACTGTTTGATTTCTAAACTGGATAAGTTTTAAAACATTGAAAGTTTATGGTACTCAGGGTTACATTTAGTCCCATTTTTAGATTTCAAATATTAAAACATAATTTATTTATAGAAAAGGAATTCCTATTTCACAGGGTCCAGTGTCTCTCTTTTGTTTTGGCTTTGTTAACTGGCATCACAAGATTTTCAGAAAGAGAGGCCAGTACACTAAAGTGAGTCAGCATTATTTGAAAATGACATCAGATCTTTGTTTGGAGAGTACAAGTAGTAATATATATTCATGGTTGCTAATCTTTTCATTCTACTGTTTAGCACTACAAAAATCCGCCGATACGGCTTGGCCTGCCTTAGTGTGTTTTGCAATGTGATGTGCCCCGATCTGACACTGTGCACTGTCCATATTATGTGTGTTATAGAAAGGTAGTCACCCTCCATTGTTGTCTTTCTGTTTTTCCACTAGCTAAATTGTATTCTAAATTATGCTTGGGACTTTGATATTACTTACATAATAATAAAAATACTTTTGGCCGAAACCAAAAGTTAATCGTAAACTAAATTTTATTGAATAAAGAAAATATTTCAGTCAAAAAAAATTATGACTGATGAAATGAAATAATGATTAAATTGTACGAAACTGGCACAGGTTTAATATTTATGGACATTTTATTCACTACCTGGACATATTTAATAGATTTAAAATGGTTCATCTTCTATAAATTTTACAGATCAATTGCTTACCTGTAATCTTAACTTCCTAAAACTTGTACAAAAATTGTGTCTTCAAGCCTGTTTGCCGGAAGAGGTAGGCAGAGGCACTATGTTTACATCCACAATCAGTTGTAGGTGCTTTAGTCACTCAATGTGATAGATCGCCAACCAGGCACATATTAAAACCAAGGCCATATTCTTTTGATTAAAAAAACTAAGTTGCTTAACCTAACAATTAATCCCATGTAGTTTACAATGACACCAGACCACTAGTCAATAGAAAGAGCAGAATTTTAACAATTCGCTTAGAAACACAGATTCTAAGTCAGAATACAAATAACGTACTAAGGGATAGGAAACGCGGAAGTAGACGATGTATAGCGTCCTTTGCCTAGATTAACCTGCGATCTGGTCTAAGACTTAAATAGCATGAAGCCCCATTGCAATTAGAAGCCATTGTAACTAAAAGCTGAGTGGAAATGTAATACAGTTGTGTAGGAAATCGGTTCCTCTGTGTGTGTTTTTAAATTTTATATTTTTACAGCATAACATAAAAAGCAGCCGTAAGGTTGTTGATATAGTTATGGTAATCGTAATGGTATTTTGCTAATTCCGCAGAACCCGTTAAAATTTTATATCTAGGAAATGTTCCAAGTAACACTCGATGTGATAAGCCCGGAGTCCGGAGAACGTTCTGACCGCCCACCACCGCTGCTTGCGGTCGAACAGCGCGGTAATAAGTTTTTCGTTACTGATTTTAGGTATACTACTACGAAACTAATTTAAATAAAAAAATGCAATAAAAATCGTATTTCATCAAAGAAATACGTGCTAACGAGTAAAAATTTTAGTAGATGAGGCTCATTTGAATCTGGTTTTGATTAGATTGATTAATTGTCTGCTTGTTTGTATTTTAGAGGCCCCGATAATGCTGGACCGATTCGAAAAAACCTTTTCCATTAGAAGTCGACGTTATTCCTGACAAAAAAAGCTACGTTTTACCGCGGGAACGTGCTTCATTTCTACGGGAAAACGGGTAATAGAACAAAGGTAACTAAGAATTACCCTTCCGTGCTGAAATAGGTGGCGCTGTTGTCTTTATGTTAACTACTAAACGGCTTGACTACAAAACCCAGTCTTTGAAATGTTGTATGTGTATTTCCATAGTTTCACAGATACGTATGTATT